>CABFWB010001188.1:105204-125258 GCA_902151455.1 Timema bartmani
GTAGAGAGCATGGGGGGTAGAGAGCATAAGGGGATGGGGGAAGAGAGCATGGGGGGTAGAGAGCATAGGGGGAGAGTTCAGGAGAAAGAGAGGAAGGGAGAGACGAACCATCTAGCGCGGGGAAAAAAACTTGAGTACAACCGACAGGGATTAGAATAATAACACCTTCAGTATAGAGCAATCCAAACCGATTGGCCACCACAATAACCGTGCGTTACTTTCGCCTGTAAGCCAAATGATCTCGATTTCCGATATCACGTTCTACAAGTCTAGCTCCGCGCTACATTAGACATATTTTTTTCTAGCTCCTAATTTTGAAGGGGTTTTGGGTAGTTTTGTCGTCGATATAAGATTTTCCGCTCAAAATGCGAACCAATTACAAATTTTAAAAAGATAATCAGCGAGGTTAGCGAACGAAACGCACGACTTAAGATATGAAATTATTTTTTGATTATGTCAGAAAAAAGTAGAATGTTCTGTTATTGTGTGTACGTATTTCGGACGAGTTCTTTTGACTTAAAGTTGTTCTTAGGGGATTCAATCCTAATTAAAACTTGGAACCAACCTATTAAATCCCGCTACGGTGGCAACGTGGTCTAAGGTGTTACTCTCGCCAGTAGACTAGACTACCGTACGGATAGATCGAGGTTCGAATCTCGGTCGGATGTATAGTTTTTTATCTCACTTCACGCCAGTGCGTGTACATTTCCTCTAAATATTGCCTTCCCAATCCCTAAAACAATTAGCGTAATTATTACGTACAAGCGTATAAACCGAACGGGTAGTAAGACGCTGTGCTAAGAATAATCTTTTAAATATATATGAAAGTTTTATGTACACGGACGTTGTGGCTGTCAACCTTTAATTACTAGTCTCATGAATGTCCAACTGATTAAATCAAAAAGGATAAAAAGGTGAGTTTTTTGCTTTCCGGATCTTCTCTCTTTAATCACCGGAACACACCTCGAATATTTTATTAAGGCCGGAGATTCCACAGCGGAACCAGGTAAGGTCTATCGTTTAGTAAGGACCTAGATCCTATCCATTCCAGTCTTTGACCTAACGGATCACGAGGTAGGAAGTATCGACCCACGTGCGCCTATGACACGTGGCCCCGGCACGTTATACTGAACACGTGGACATACAAGGTGGTCCATCACAGGAGCCCCTCCATGGACAAAAGAATGGACTCTATATATATGGCCGTCACGAAATATCTCCTATTCATAAGCTTGCGCCGTAGAACCAATCCTGCTTTCAAGTAAAAACTCAGAATATACAAAACAATAGTTTTACTCTTACACTAGGCTGGCTACATGACTAGAAGAAAGCTAAGATGTTACAAAAAAAAAAGTACTTAGAAGTATTATTTCAGAAGAGATTAGGTAGAGGTGGTTACATAATAATGTTACGTACCCTCTAATTACCACCAGACATTGTTGGGGTAATTAATCTCGCAGGCTACGATGGACTGGACATGCAGCGCGAATGGAAGAACTAGAACCGTGGTCAAAGGTATTGACCGGCAAACCCAATGGGGAGGCCTAGATGGGAGGATAGCATTAGAATGGACCTGAAAGATATGTAGCGATGTGGAGGTGGACTGGTTAGAACTAGCTCAAGATAGATATTGAGGTGGGGTGGTTAGAACTAGCTCAAGATAGATATTGAGGTGGGGTGGATAAGAACTAGCTCAAGATAGATATTGAGGTGGGGTGGATAGAACTAGCTCAAGATAGGGATAGGTGGCGGTTTCCAACCTTTCCCGTGATTTGACCCCAATTTTTGTCTTTAAGACCCTCGCAAACCCTATGATAACCTACAAGCAGTCATAGTTTTTAAATTATTACTCTCGACGAATCTTACTATCCATCTGGGGTATCCGCATTTAATTACACTTGTGGCGTAGGTAGAATTTAGAGAAAATGTACCTTTATTTGCGTGGGGATAGAAGAGGAAACCGTTTAGGAAAAATCGTCCCCAGAACTTCATGTCGGAATTTATATTGATTTCAAGCCCACGTGATTGATTTAATTGTTCTAACCTGCTTGTATAATGACTTTGCGAATGTGACTAACCCCCTCCCCCCCAACCCGGTCTTTGCTTGCACCTTAGGGCAAATAGCACTATTAAAAATAAAAGGACGACGCCATTAAAGAGGAGTGCAGAGTTCCGACGGACCAGTTATCTTGTTTTACGAGTTGTCGTCCTGTTCCCGACGATCAACGTCTCTGACGTGACGTGACCGGCACAGAGCCTCAAGAGGGAAACAGATGGACAAGAGTAGTTGGGTCCATCAACTCAAGGTCATAAAGTCATAACCTCCTCGGGCTCTGCTGCTTGACCGCACGTAGTCTTGTCGTCGATAGAATCATTTACTTCAATACACTTTTAACTTCGCTGACTTGTCCCTTGCCCCAACCTCCCTTTCCGGCATAAATATGTACCTAACCTTTTACCCTGAAAGGTATAGTACAATTTTCATAGGAAAGCTCATCCTAAGCTTACGCGTCCTCAGCACTGGACTATGCCGTCATCTACACTAGCGCTCAGTTTACACTTGATGTTGTTTCCTATTCCTGCTTATTTCAAAAAATGTCTTTGGACGAAGAAATAATCATTTTAGTTCAACAGTATCCTATAATTTATGACATTGCTAACAAACATTGGTATGAATGTGTTAAAAATGAAAATTCTTGTGAGGAAATATCGGACATTTTACGTTGCTTTTAGTGTATGTCGTGCACTCCAAGTATTTTTGAAGCCGCTTCTTTGTCCTGTTCATCGGCAGCCATGCACACAACAACCACAATTACCTGCTCTTCACTGCTGTAATCACTCACTGTTCTTCACTGCTGATATCACTTACTATTAACAAATCACTAATCGATGAAACCTTCCCTTTTGGTTGTCTTCCAACTCACATCAATTTGATTCCGAACCAGTGTGCGGACAGAGCTAGTTTCCATTCGTGGGGTTCTGATTCCGATATGTCCCGATCTGATCCGATCCGATGTGCGGCAAGCTTGACAAGCTTTCCTTGCAGGAAGTGACATCTGAAAGGGCTTTTTTCTTACCATTATCATATTATGTAGGATTCTTGCAGGAAATAAGGTATTCGACACGTAAATTCCTACATAAATCAGCTATTGCAGTAGTCCCGATATTTCGCGGCGGTCCTCCAGGAGAAACAAAAAATTATGGGTAATTTTATACTTATCAGCACATCAAGGGAACACCTCCTTTGTACGATACTCTCCTACCAATCCAGGATTATTTGCACGGCGTTTCTGCAACTCAAGCCACGGGAATGGGTAGAAGGGTGAAGTTGGCACAGCAAACAAGATTTGAAACCTAGAGGCTGGACGACGAAGGAGAAAGTAAATATCTGAAGGGCGAGGGGGTGGGGTGGAGGGTACACGGCGTTGCAACAAAATATAGACCCCATCTTACTTCACCGAGTAGCTCCTTGTGTTTGAAAAAGTATCAGATTATTTAACCGATATTAGCATAAATTGGGTCATCATCGTCGGGTTTCACACTTTAAGCGTGATTAGAATCACTCATTATGAAACTCTCATCGCGTCAAATCTTAAGTAACCACTGGGATTAGAGCCTACGCTGAGCAGGAGATGTACCCACATCTACATGAAGATAAAATGGGGAGACTTAACATGAAAATATAATTTGAATCCAGTTCATTCAGACGTGCTTAGAACTTCCATGTCGACGGCAACCAAAAAGTAAAAGCTTATCAGAAATTCATCATGCCATAAACCAAGTGAGTTTATAATGTTCCTAGGGCGGAGCTGATTGGCATTAGGAAAACAGAGGAAAATACAAATGACAATGCAATGCCCTCCCTGTTAAATGATATATTCACAAAGATCCATTCTACGCTCCTATACCAGTTACCTTTCGTCTCCCCGACATTTAGCTCTTTATGATTAACATAAATATGTGGATTTTTGTACTTTTCAAGGTGAAAAATGTCAACTTTTAAACTATGTTTACAAGTATATATATATGTATAGGGTCATAGAAAATAGTTTGGTGTTCATTACGGTTAGCAACAAACTCTCGTACTTTAAAAGGTTTTTTGTTTCATATTTAACCTAAATGCAACATCTGATTAGCAATATCCCTGCTACCTAACTAGCCAAAACACTATTCGAAATGAAATAACAAAATTAAGGTGGGGATGTAGGGGACGAAAGAAAAGGTGTTTTTTGCAGTTATTATATCAAAACTTTTTTTTTCGGCCAAAATAAATCAAATAAATATTGTTCCAATAGAAAAATAGAATTTAATTTTCTTCACATGGTGAATCAAATGTTGTTGAATAACTGTTAAGGGTGTCCTGGAATTTAATGATAACTTTTTCTGTTCGTTTAAACAGCTTGTCATCTAATACCATTATTATCATGACATATTCAACAACTTGATATTAGCATGTGGAGAATATTAAACTATGTTTGTACTGGAGAAATATTTTATTTATTTTGGCCAAAATTTGTTTTACTATAACAATTGCAAAAACACTGGACTTTTCTCGCGTTCCCTACATCTCACCTTAAGCAGCTAAATGTTAAATAGCTATTGGATATGTGTTCTATCCCCGCGGTGTTTCTGTAGGCCTTGAACCTCGATGGAACAAGCAATGAAAAGGCACCAGGTCCAGTAAACTCTAGACAAGGCCGTCTAACAATGGCGCGACTCTTCTAGAGTCTCTGTGACGACTGGTTCCAGCCTGCAGGTCAGTCACAAGCACTCTCTCTCTACAAATACATTGTTCATAACTAAAGAATGTTCACCACAGCTTTTTACCCGAATGACAGTTGAAAAATCATGTTTTATGTTTTGGGTTGCTAACACTAAGGTATACAAATAAATATATATATATATATATATATATAACACATTTTATAATTATTTATCGTTTTTCTTAATATTTAATGGAATAAAATATTTTCATCCACTGCATAAAGAACTTGTATGCGTCATGATCATTAACTTGGTATTCGTCGGTCGCTATTTTGAAGCTATATTTGTGATAGTGCTGTGAATAAATTTTTTTAAGTGGAATAAAAAGATAAATAAGCTTTTTGCTCAACCTCAAATAACTATAAATATTGGCTTAAATTACTGTGGTTAACTATAATAATACATTTCCATTTGTTTTCACTAACTAAAGTTATCCAAAATGACATGTCGGCAGTTGGTGTAAGGACACATTAGGGACTATTTATAGTAACTTTTTGAGCTGTCATCCAAGTAAACTCTGGTAGTGAATGTACTCCACAGACCGACCTGGCGTGCCAGCAAATTACTACACACGTTTCCATTTTAATTTTGTTTGTTTTTTATCACTAAGTCTTACTACCCGTTTGGGTTATACGCCTATGTACTAAATTAGAGTAATGTGTTAGGGATGAGGAAGGTTGAATTTAGATGCGGTATACATGTAGTTGCGCTGAGGAAGAGTGGAAAACCATTTAGGAAACAAAAATAAAGATGGGTCGAATAGTTCTCGAATCAGAATCTTAAAAATTTTATTTCATAACTTGTCCTCTCTCTTACGTCATGAACAAGAACACTTTTTTTTTGTAAATTAATAAATATGAATCATATATCTATATATATGTATGTATGTGTGTGATTTTGCTAGTCTCCCAACCACACGAGTTTTCTATACAGCAAATGCTTCTATAAAAGAACGAACTTCCTACATAAAAGAATCAGTATCACTTTCTTCCCTTTTCATTAGAATTTATATTCATCACATATCAGATAGGAGCTGTTGTCATTGCACGTGTACATAGCTTTTGTAAAATAGAACTTGCAAATGAAACTTCTAAAAAACAACTCTGGAGTAAAGATATAACTTGTGTGCGCTGTTCAATTTTAAATATTTTCTCCAAATTCAAAAAGTACTTTTGGAAGTAGGCCTACTTGGTTAGTAATAACCAATATCTAAAGGTGTACTACCGCCTGTTTCGTAGGACAACAGGACATCACCCCAAAAAACAAACATTAGTATGATCACCCTCGTATAGAACCTAAAATGGAATGAACCGGTTTGAAGGAGTGGTCTCGAAACTGTTTTAAAACCGCCAGACTCTAGTTTGCCGACCAAAGATCAGGCTCGAGTCGACCTCTCGAGGTCGGAGGTCGGGAGATCAGCGATGGGCCCTAACAACTCGTCAACAAGAAATATTTACAAACATCAAAGTGCGCCATTCAGATACGATACAGAAGATAGCTCGAACTTGTAATAAACAGACGATAACCTTCTGAGGCTTACACAAAGAGTTTATTGTTCATGCATAAAATTAAAATTAATTTATTTTATTAGTCTTTTTAATTTTAGAAATTTTCCTAGACTAGATTCGTGTATTTATATTGACAGAACGGCGATTAGCGATATTGAAAAATAACTTGAGTCAATTGGGGGAGGCGGGGGGAATAACGGATGCATTAAATAAATGCACGAGTATTCACCCGAAAAATTGGTTATTTCAGGAACTAGATATGTAATCTTTTTATCGGTTGTCACATACAAAGTTCGAAGTTCATAAACTCTGCTCATGTATTCCCTGGTTGTAAAAATGTTTGGTTTGCGTCATTTTCAAGCGGTTTTTTTTTTCATTTATGAGTCAGCCAATTATAATGAATAAATGAATTTTATCAGACTATATTATTAGGTATTTTATAAATGAACAGCTGTATAAATACTCAAACATATTTGTTTCAGCACACCGTTGTCTGAATGAGAAAATAACAGGCAATAATTTTTGTATCCTCTTTGCTTGGTTGTAAAATACACATTCCTGGTGAGATTGTAACTAGGCTGGAGAGGGTTGCGTTGGGAGGGGGCAGCTATTACTTCTGAAGGAGGTATCACACATTCCTGGTGAGATTGTAACTAGGCTGGAGAGGGTTGCGTTGGGAGGGGGTAGCTATTACTTCTGAAGGATATATTTGTAAATATTATATTATATTTAGCAGAATACAATATGTTGGTTTCTAAACGCTTTTCATTAGTTTTACATATAATAATAATATTTAGCACCGCGTCTTACTACCCGTTCGGGTTATACGCTTAAGTACTATTTACACTAATGGATTAGGAATTGGGAGGGTTGAATTTAGAGGAAGTGAACCCGCATTTGGGTGGAAGGAGAGTGGAAAACCATTTAGGAAAAACCACCCTCAGTTCACTCGACCGAGATTCGAACCTCGATCTCCCCGTCCTCGGCGGTTGAGCTCAACACGACTAGCGCGTTAGCCAACTACGCCACCGAGGCGGGTCGTTTTACATATACAAAGTGCGTGTTTGATTTAGTCATGTCATCCATTAAGTCTTTGAGCATATTTGCAAGTCATTTTTTGAAAATGTCAAGTCATTTTTTTTAGAATATTTAGGTATTTTTTAACCGTTTTTAGTCAATACAATCCGGGCCCTGCTTATTACTAACAAATAATGACGATTAGAGATTAAAATCTGACGGTTCAAAGTTTTCGGCTCATAGAATTCCAGGATAAGGGGTTAGTGACACATTTAACCACTAAGCGTTGTAGTCGATACGCGAGCTTGAGAAGAGAAATAAAATCGTTAAAGCTTTATTGGAACTCATTTGATGACGTTTCTGGAGTTGATTCGTTATCCATAAAACACGTAACGCTTTTTTCTTACTTTTTTGAACTTAGCCTCCTTCTCCACCTCTTATGTAACACCACTCCCCCTCCTTGATACGTGGTTTATGGACGACCCTTGAAGTCCCCTAGATCGAATTATAAAGTGAAGGGTCAACTTTGAAACTAGATTCCATCCGTTCCATTATAACAGCTGGAGTTGGAAAACCTTTCACCTCTAGAGAAGTGAGGGGCAAAAAAGACCTCTCAACTTATTTGAGACGAAATGGTATCGAGGTAGAAAGAGAGCAGGTGGCCCGGTGACCCTGAGAAGCGAGCGTGTGACCTTGAGATTCCTCCAGCGCATGCTCGCCGAGAAGACAGCGCCCGGGCCAGACAACAAAGATGCGCTCGGATCACCTCTGAAATGGCACACTTGGGATTCTGGCGAGATTCACAGGCCTCTAACGGATTCAGTCACAATATTGAGTGCAATGAATCCATCTTTATCGGCAGTTCGTGTGAAAAGTAAGTGAAGATGAGATTCTCCATAGGACCTTTTCAATTAGTTTGATTGATCCCCCGCCCTCCCCCACTTCCCAAAGTTTGGCCGTTGAATCCGGTAACTCCCTGAAGAGCAGGAGCCGACAATAGGTCGAGCTCGTGGTAATTTTTAGTCGATCTCCCTGTATCGTTGTTAAAAGTCTCCTAGACTCGAAAATTTGTCAATCCTTTCAAATTATATTCGAGTGTGACCAAAATAGTCATGACTAGTCATGATCGGTAATATCTTAAGAAAATTAAATAGCTTAATAAGAAAATATACATTATATTGTATTTTCTCTCTCGTACTTTTAGTTGAGTAAAGTTGATTTTAAGGAATAAATTATAAAAAATAAAGTTGATACATTTTAAATTATTGCGGGAACTTTGATAAGTTTCTAGGTCAATCGGGGCCCAAAAATGTTGCCAAACAAACCCTTTAATTAAAAAGATAGGTGTTTTAGTATAATAAAACCAACTGTTTTTCCCCTTCAGATCGATTAAATAAGTGACTAAAATGCGTTTTTGATAATTGAATCTAAATATCCAAATTCTTTTCAAACAAAATGCACTTGTAAAAAATTTACCTCAGATAAATATATAGTTTTCAGTTAGGTGACAAAAATGAGCCCAACATTATATTTTTATCGAGTTGTGATTAGAACGCACCTGGATAAGATTACTAACTATTTAAACGCGCAGAAGGAATCTAGCAAAGAATGGGCAACACGCGAGGCTTGGTAGAAAAGTGACTTAGAAATCGTTCCAAGACAAGTTTATTTTTATTCAAGAGGTATTTTAGCTCACGTTTTCCATACACGGTCAACTTACGACTTAAAAACTCGCTTCGCCTGAGAAAGAGCCAATAAATTCGCAAAGTCTGTATATGTCAAACCAGTGTAAGGAAACCAACTACCAATAAATAAATAAAAAACTTCATAAAGGTTCGCTGTTAGGAATGTTTACCATCGGTTAATACCGCTATAATAGAGATAAAAAAAATGTTTTTCCAAGTTGTGTGCGTTTCTACCGATCCTGAATATCATACATTTAAACCGAAGCGGTAAGAACGAGAAAGGTAGAATTTAGAAGAAATTTACCAGCGTATACGTGGCAAGTGGGGAAGATTCAGGAGATAGGTTTCGGAGACCACGTCACTACACCTAGTTGGAATTCGAACACCGATCTTTTTCATCCCTTGAAAACCAATCAAGACGAGACACGCATATGTCCGTCCCGGGCGCGAAGATGGTGAAAGGGAGTTGGGGGGTGTTTGTGATGGAAGGTAATAATATAAAACTGAAAATGTTTTTAAAAATAGTTTGTTTTTAAATTTTAGATAGACTTTCACTCATTGAAAGGAGCTTGTAATAGTACAAAATATTTACTTAGATTCACGCTTTATAAAATTAACCGTGAAACAAAGAGTAGCCGATTAAAAACTTTGCGTGAAAAGATCGAATATTTTATTAAAATTTATTTAGAGGGACAAAGGAGGAGTACAATTTTAACTGTTTTAAGTGCTGCCATCTGTTACACAATCATGACACCTTCCTAATAAAATGTATATAATGGTTAAAAGGTGTCCCTGTTATATTTTAATTATATTTGCTGGGGTCCTTCTGGGGTTTGAGATACAAGAGTTGTCCTGGAAAATCTGTATAGTGCGACTTACACCCCTTTTCTCCTGTAGCCTTCAATTGTGTAACTCATGAATATTAGACTAACCCGCACCACTGGTCAGGAGGCTATATATCAGGCTCATCTAGTCTGGTTTGTCAATGAGTGAGTGACCGGGGTTCAAGCACCAGCCCGAATGTAGCGAGGGCGTTTTTTTCTCTAAATAACCACTGTCTTCACGCAAATACAGCTACATTTCTTCTTGTCTTTTCTTGTAATAAAATCAATAGATCTATAATGGTAGTTAAGTAGGATAATGAGCTGAGGAGTGAGAAATACAATAGAACATGAATGTATAGATGAAACTTGTAGGTAGCAAACTGTTTGGAAAGTGCGCAGTAAATCATGCATTGGTTCGCGTGGATGTGCGTCGCCCTGCCTCCGAGCTTGTGCGCATGAGCAGTTGGGAACTGAAGATCTCGCTATCAGATGAAAGTGCGGTGCTTGGTAATTGACTGCTCTGAGGAGTCTGCAGCTGGTTGAGATAACAGCTACATCTGACATTCCTTGGACCGGGTGTGTACAGTCAAACCTGCACAGTAAGGACCTTATCTTGACAGAGGAATTACGATATTCATATATTGATATGAAGGCGCTTATCTTGAAAGCTAAAATAGGTTGACTTTTCAGCACCGCATCTTACTAACCGTTCAAGCTATCTATACGCCTGTGTACGAATTAGAATGATGTGTTAAGGAATTGGCAAGGACGAATTAAGAGGACGTGTACCCGCATTTGCGTGAGAGGGAATGGACAACCATTCAGGTGAAACCACCCTCAGTACATCTTACCGGGATCGAGCCCCGATCTCCCCCTCTTCGGCAGTCTATTTTATTGCGAGAGTAGCGCCTTATACCATGCGGCCACCTAAACAGGCTATTAAATGGTTGTTACAATCAAAATCTTCACAATAATGACATTATTTTGACAACTACTTTCACATATTCATACGTCAAGTAATGTGATTCAGTTGTCACTTGATATTTATTATCAAAAACTATAGCAAATCTAATAATATTGTAAAATGTTATCAATGTCGACAGGGAAAAAATGTGTAGGCCTATTTTATACAAGACCGTTTCTACCAAAATCCTACTAAATTTTGAATTGGGAGATGCAAAAATTACTGAAAATTTTCCCCCCATTTGATTCTTATTCTTTTCGGAAAAGGTATAGCTATATTTTTTTCTGGAATAAATTTCCTATATTTAAATGGAACAAAGGCTATCGCGATAGCGCAGATTTGATTTCTCCCAAATTTTGTTTCTTATGTCTATTACGTCATAAATAAGAGAAACCCTCCCTTTTTTTAAAGTAGATTAATAAAGACCTAATAATACTTTTGTGGTGTTACTCTCCAACTACACATGTCTGTATAATTCATTTTACCAATTGATTAAAATAATTGTATGAATTTTATTTGAGATATATTTTTTTAAATAGTTACGAATCTCTAATCTTATAAGATTCGAACATCCCAACGTCTGCGGCAAACCCTACGTAAATGACACATTCAACCACAAAGCGCTTGGTGGTAATATCCTCGGGCGAAATTAAACTGACGTAGGAACTTATGAAATTTGTGTTATCTCTATGGGATCAGTTCTTAACTTATTACTATTATCACCGCGTCTTACTACCCGTTCGGGTTATACACACGCTAGTGTATAATGGTAGGGTGATTGTGAAATGAAATGGAGGACCCACAGTCTAACGTGGGATCCGAACCACGGCGGAGGCCTGGCATTCCTCACATTCACAAGTTGTGGTTAATACACGTCTTGTCAGAGGTAAAGGAAGGGTTTGGCAATCAGATAAATCCGTGCCAAGACCAAGGATTGAACCCTGGACCCCCAGCACAGAAGTCTGACACCTTACCTCTAGACCGTCGGGTCACCAATTTCTTTAATTTAAATATTATGGAAACATTTGAGGGAAAGTGTTTCCCTCGCGTATTTAAGCGACAGAGATATTTACTAGCAGAGTTAGTTTAGCGATAACGTACTTTAAAAGGTCGGCAGGCTACGTGCGCGGTGGTTTCCCACGATTTTTATCTCCAGAGAGTATACTGGGTACCTACTGACTAGTACTCAAGGTGGTGGCCGCCTCAGTCGGCAAGAACGTATCAATCGCTGTCAGGCCACGGCTTAAATTACAATGGTCTGTTCCGTTTTATGAAACTACTCTATTCTGACTCCTTTCGTCCTTCATTTACAACTACACTTTATCGCGTCAATGAAAGATAGAGGGAAAAAAACTACGAACCTTCTTTATCTCGAGGTAAAGAAGAAAGCTCACTGCTGGTTCTAAATATTTTAAAATGTTCTGTTGTGAGCCTATCAAAAATTACTGTATCTGTTAGAGGAAGGCTAAATCTAGAGCCCTTTTACATCGAGACTAGTCTCATAGTTTCGCTTAGAAGCCTTTGAAAATGAGCTGATGTCACATTTTAAAACTTTTTTTTCTATTAATAAAAATAAAACTATAGGGTTGTGAGGGAAATGAGCCCTGTTGTAATCTTTGGACTTTATTTTGGCGTGAACCATATTTTGAAATAACGCATCGTAAAATTAAATATGTCATTAGAGCTTAACGTCTGCGCGGCAGTTTCTCGATTACCGAGGCGGTCCCCTTTACATACAATTATTAATAAACGTCATAGACAGCTCGTATCATAGTAAGCTGACGCTAACACACAAGAGCGACATAATTACCCTCGGGCACACAATCAGCTCTTTTGATTGAACTAAGAGTACACTAAACAAAAGCTGATAAGACGACGCCTGATTCTAGCCACTTGGGTCTCACAAGACAAAGGAAGGCAGTGTCATTGCAAGGTGGGTGGCCCGCGAACTAAGGACTGCTGGACGGAGCTAATTACTACTACACCAAGGAAATCAGGTCGAGGATCGCCATAGATCACTTAAGTTGGCCCCCCCACCCCATCAAAATTAAAATTTAAATGTACCACCGTTTTGCACCTATTTTGCACCGTTTTGCACCCAAGTATTACGTTTTGCACCCTAACCCCAGAGACGGTACGACTGTTTATGTTTAGGGGGGGCCAAGTTAATAGTAGCCCCCCCACTATCAAAATGTTGGATTTTTTTTATGCCAGCTTAAAAGTCCTGTTTTGCACCGTTTTGCACCCAAGTCTGGCGTTTTGCACCTGAATAGTTTTGCAAGAAAAAAATATTTAAAAGGGAAAAAGGTGGGGGGGCCAAGTTAAGCGTAGCCCCCCCACTCATTAATTGGGTTTTTTTATTATGCCAAATTAAAAGTCCTGTTTTGCACCGTTTTGCACCCAAGTATGGCGTTTTGCACCTGAATAGTTTTGCAAGAAAAAAATATTTAAAAAGGAAAAAGGTGGGGGGGCCAGCCCCCCCACCCCATCAAAATTAAAATTTAAATGTACCACCGTTTTGCACCTATTTTGCACCGTTTTGCACCCAAGTATTACGTTTTGCACCCTAACCCCAGAGACGGTACGACTGTTTATGTTTAGGGGGGGCCAAGTTAATAGTAGCCCCCCCACTATCAAAATGTTGGATTTTTTTTATGCCAGCTTAAAAGTCCTGTTTTGCACCGTTTTGCACCCAAGTATGGCGTTTTGCACCTGAATAGTTTTGCAAGAAAAAAATATTTAAAAGGGAAAAAGGTGGGGGGGCCAAGTTAAGCGTAGCCCCCCCACTCATTAATTGGGGTTTTATTTATGCCAAAATAAAAGTCCTGTTTTGCACCGTTTTGCACCCAAGTATGGCGTTTTGCACCCTAAAAGATTAGCGAGAAAAAAATATTTAAAATAAAAAAAAAAGTCGTTGGACCCTCCCTCCGGCCCCCACACCTCAAATTAAGATTGTAAATATGCCATCGTTTAGCACCTTTTGGGCACCGTTTTGAACCCAAGTACTAAGTTTTACAAACCAACCCCAGAGACATTACGATTTTTGTTTGGGGACGAGGGCCACAATATTAAAAAAAATTAATTCAAATTTAAAAGTATTGATCTGTACCGTTTTGCCCCCAAGTATGACGTTTTACAGCTTAACAGTTGTGTAAGAAAAGAATCAATAAAATTAAAGATCAGAATTAATCAATGGGCCAAGTTCAATGCATGCCTTGTTTCCCCAAATAAAAATTGTGATTTTTCTTATTATAATATAAAATGTATTGTTTGCACTCAAACATGAAGTTTTAAACATTAATAGTTTAGCCTGCAGAGAAAAAAAAATTAATTAGAACACAAGATTATAGTGTCTTATTATTTTCACGAACTTCCAAGATTTATAAATGTTTTTAGTTTCAAACTCTTTCTGCCCAATGTTTTACACCTTAATAATTAATTTAATTTAAAGTATAAATAAATATATTGTTTTGATGTCTTGCTTGGATACCGTTTGGCACACTAGTTTCTTTTTTTGACGTTTGATAACTTTTTACACTGCATGTGCCTTATATTTGAGTTTTGGTGTCATCAAATTTGGTAATTATTTCCTTGTTAATGACATTTCTTTTGTCTATGGACAAGGCTGACCTTTTCTGACGGGTGTGATTTAGTGGTAGCATTTCTCATCGCTATGTTTTAAAATGCTTACTGTGCAACTGTCAGTCCCAATAGTTATCTAACCCATGTGGTTAGTTTAGCCTATAATAACAGAACTACCCTAGTTGAGCTTATTTTATGGAATGTATTCAAGCTGGAAGGGTGTAGGCCTACATGGGCGGCTCTTGGAGTTGAAATCTACTATTTTCCTATAAAAGTGTAATATATTATTATAAAGCTTTCATTAATTTATATGCAGTAAAGTTGTGCATTATAAAATTATTTTCATTGATATTTAGAATAAACGACACTATTTTCCTCATTTACGGAAATTACTAGTTATAAAATAACGAGACGCTTCATATCCCGGATCATGGGTAAGTAGTAACTTTTTTTTCATAAGATTCTGAAATAATGAACTATAGTTCTTAGGTCTATTTCACTTTTGTGCTGAATAAAATGTTTTATTTAATTGAAATTATCCTGACTATAGAGCTTTGAAATGTAAAATATTTACTCCAACATATTTTACTCCAAATTTTAAAAAGTTGACATTGTGTAGTATATTTTAGAAAAAATAATTCAAATCTCATGTAGAGTAAAAAAATGTGTTTTATATATAAATGTTTGGCTTTAAATAAATAACTATTCACATTTTAGAAAGTATGTTTTAAATATATTTAACGATTTTTTATTTATTTTTTATTTTCTAATTCAGATATAAAGTATTGTAATCGTGAACATTTTCACCCTTGAGATTATGATGATTCTTCGTTTTCTGTTATCTTGAATTCAAAAAAGTGGACTCTACATTTCCGTCTATCTCTGAACATAAATCCTAAGCTATGTGAATTATTTTGTTCAAAATTCAATTGTTACACGTATGGAATTTGTATCGATTTTAACACTAATCCTTATATTAACGGTAGTTTATTTAACAGTGACTTTTGAAAATTACAAACATTTCTAGTTAGTTAATTTTGTTTAAAATCTATATAGAGTGAGTCTTTGATCAGACAAATAACACTGTGCACTTGTTTTTTTGAGTAAAAATTCGTTTTAGGTAGTTTAGTGAGTAGTAATTTCTGAAAAGTCAATATTTTTCGAAAATGGCTCTAGTAATTTTGTTAAATATGTATACCTGGGTAGTGTTTGACATGATGAATAAAAGTGTACTGTTGTTTGTTTAGGGAAAAACTAATTTAAGGGTAGTTTAGAGAAGACTGAATTTTTTTTATATAAAATTTGAAATGTTTTGAAAATGGCTTTAACAATTTGACTTAAAATGAGTATCTGGTAAGTTATTTACATAAAACCCATTAAAAATATATTAATTTTTCCTAAACAACATTCATTTAATAGTAGTATGCTTATTAGTGATATTTGAAAAATTTTAATTTTTAATTTATTTTTTAATCACTACGTTTTAATGGTTATATGCATATATGATAATTATCTAATTAGGTAGGAATGAGGAAGGGAACATTTGAAAGGTAATCTACGTGAATTTACGTGGAAGGAGAGTGGGAAACTATTGAGAAAACTTACCCTCAGTAGATTATTATTATTATTATTATTATTATTATTATTATTATTATTTAGCACCACGTCCTACTAACCGTTCGGGTTATACGCTTAAGTACTAATTACACTAATGAATTAGGAATTGGGAAGGTTGAATTTAGAGGAAGTGAACCCGCATTTGCGTGGAGGGAGAGTGGAAAACCATTTAGGAAAAACCACCCCCAAGTTCACCCGACCTAGATTCGAACCTCGATCTTCCCGTCCTCGGTGATCTGGCTCAACACGACTGGCGCGTTAGCCAACTACGCCACCGAGGCGGGTCACTCAGTAGACCCAACCAGGATTCGAACACCGATCTCAACGTCTCCAGCAGGCCAGTCTAACACAAAAGTGACCATTCTGCCACCGAAGCGGGTTTTTTTGAAAATAGATTCAACAATTTTGCTAAATGACTATTTTACGTGATTTAATAATACCTTATTTTGATTTTTATAAAATATATTAATTTAGCGGTAGTTTACTTATAATACATTTTAGAAAATTTGAAATCTTTCAAAAAGTATTTTAATATTTTATTTTAAATGGGTGTATGTTATTTGTTTTTTATGATAAATAAATATATAAATTAATTTTTAACAAATATTAATAATTTGAGTGCAGTTTACAAATAAATTACCTCCTTTTGAAAATTTGAAATATTTAAACAATGGTTTAATAAATGGTGTTTGATTTTTGCTTTATGAAAACGGTTTTAATGTGATTAAAAAAAAGTTGTTTTCCGAGGAAAACTTAAGTGGAGTCTTCTAAAAACTTTTTCTTGTAAACTTTGTGTTAAGCTACAAGCTAGGTTTACTGGTAAGTGTACCTAGAAAGTTTAAACCCTCTAAATAGATAGGTGCAAGTAGACTTAATATTATTTTCTTGCAAAATTATTTAGGTGCAAAACAATGCAAAAACAAAAGGTCATATTGGCATTAAAAATTAATTCAATTTTGGGAGGGAGCTACAATTAACTTGTTCCCCCCCTTCCCTAAAACGAATACAGTCGTATCGTTTCTGGGGTTGGTTTGTAAAACTTAGTACTTGGGTTCGAAACGGTGCAAAAAAGGTGCTAAACGATGGCATATTTAAAATCTTAATTTGAGGTGTGGGGGCCGGAGGGAGGGTCCAACGACTTTTTTTTTTTGTATTTTAAATATTTTTTTCTCGCTAATCTTTTAGGGTGCAAAACGCCATACTTGGGTGCAAAACGGTGCAAAACAGGACTTTTATTTTGGCATAAATAAAACCCCAATTAATGAGTGGGGGGGGCTACGCTTAACTTGGCCCCCCCACCTTTTTCCCTTTTAAATATTTTTTTCTTGCAAAACTATTCAGGTGCAAAACGCCAGACTTGGGTGCAAAACGGTGCAAAACAGGACTTTTAAGCTGGCATAAAAAAAATCCAACATTTTGATAGTGGAGGGGCTACTATTAACTTGGCCCCCCCTAAACATAAACAGTCGTACCGTCTCTGGGGTTAGGGTGCAAAACGTAATACTTGGGTGCAAAACGGTGCAAAATAGGTGCAAAACGATGGTACATTTAAATTTTAATTTTGATGGGGTGGGGGCGCCAACTTAAGTGATCTGATCGCCATGGCCAAGGAAACGTTCAGCAAGAAGAGGGTGCTGCTGACCAGCAAGGTGAGTTTGGAACTGTGGAGAAATCTGATGAAATCATACATACATTTGCAGCATCGCGTTGTATGGATCAGAAACTTTGACTCTCAGGAAGATGGAATAGAAATACTTGGAGAGCTTTGAAATGTGCTGGAGAAGACTCGAGAAGATCAGGTGGAGATATAGGATGACAAATGAACAAGTCCTAAGAATAGTGGGTGAGAAGAGAACCGTTTTGGATGAGATTCTTCGGTACAAAGCAAATTGGATCGGACACATCCTTAGGAAAAGTTGAGGGAAAGAGGAGCTTAAGAAGGATTCAGATATTGGATGACTTTAAGGAAAGAAAAAAATTATGGGAGCTGAAGGAGGAGGCAGAGGACAGGGCGCATTTGAGGTTTAAGTTTCACTGACCAAAGGAATGGATGGACCTGTCGCAAGAAATGTTAAGATAAAATAACAATACAGTGAAATGAGGCAACGGACTAGTCTGCTCCAAGATTCGGTACCGGAAGAAGCCCTGGGACAGAGTCCACAAGGTCAGCCAGCCCCAAGCCTCGTCTAGGGCCAGGAGCAGGGTCGATAACAGGACACGTGGCTGCCAGGGCCGGGCCACCCCCTCCCCTAAAGACTGGGAGGCTGCGAGAAAGAGAGCAGATCTATCGCCGTGCCTGCTAGGTAGAGGGGCGTGACGGAACTTTTTCACTCCCTTCAGTTCTGTTTGCGTTATACGCTTATGTACTAAGTTAATGTGTTGGTGATAAGAGGAAGTGTACTAGTATTTGCTTGGATGAAGAGTGGTAAAACCAATCAAAAATCACCCTCATTATACCCAACCGGGATTCAAACCCCGATCTCCCCCGTCAGAGGCAGTTCAGTCTATTGAGACTTGCGTGACGCTTTAATTCATCCATTCAACCATCAAGGAGGGCTTAAAACAATATTATTGCTATTAATTTGCAGGCTTTTCAACTTTGGCAGTTACAAAAGTTACTAAAACCGTTTTAATATATTTATACTTCCAGCCATGGACTATGTAAACATCACGTGTCATAGGAATATCTATAAAATGATAAAAATTAAGTAAAATCTTATCCGCAAAAATATAATAAGTTGTTTTTCTAAAAGATTCTTCCTATAAAAGTGAACTTGTCAAAGATAGACGACTTCTACGTTTCTTGCGCAACAAAAATAAATTTACAACAACGGTTGCTAACCGCTTAGTTGGACGCATGGTCTTAGGCGTCACTCTCGCACTAGACTAGAGACTTTCGATAACAAGGAGGTCGGGGTTCAAATCTCGGTCGGGTTTATTGAGGGTGGTTTTTTTCTTTTTAAATGTTTTCCCACCCTTTCATCCGCACAAATGTGGAGTACACTTCCTCTAAATTCGACCTACCTCCTAGCTCGTTAGCGTAATTAGTACATATGCGTTTAGTCTTTACAGTTTGCTGAAATAAAAGAGAATAAAAACAAAGGTTGCTGTTTTGTCAGCGGAAAGATAAAACTGGCAACCCACCAGCCAATCAAGTAAGGAGGATTGCAGCCCGCTACAAGACCGGGAGTAATGAGACAGGAAAGCAGGAAAAGTTGGAAGACGACCGATATTATCAACCATAGCGAGTATATTTGTATTAACTTGCCAGTAAACAAAAATATTAAGTCTAACTGTAAACATGAACTGGTCCGCAAAAGTTAGAATCTCAGCACTCGAGTGTGGAATTTTCTCCGTAAAGCTTTTTTCCCTCGCTCACCTAAAACCAAGAGGAAAATATCCTCGTGTTGCGTACCACTTTCCACGCAAGCAGAGATGTATGTCGACCCATAATGCTTTTCAACACAGACTATAAACAGCTCATTATATTCATATTACATTAGTTACTGGATAAACAGAATTAAGATTAAAGATTAATAATATCCCGATGGATGTTTTATAATTATTGTGTTACAAAACAAATCAACCCAAAACCAGAAAGACACCAGCGCTTCTTATTTAAATAGTTATTTCAAATCGTTTCACAACAGTAGACGCTGCTGTTTGCTTATGTCACGCTTTGTAGACGCATTCGCACTGATTGAATCAATTGGTTTTTAAATACAATTGATTCTTCCATGCTAATGTTGTTGCGCAGAAGGAAAACTGCTGAAGTTATTTCAAGTGGGAGTAGGGGGTGCTTGCGGATCATTCGATTTCATCCCAAGTCTGTACACCCACATTACTCTTAGTATTTCAGTTATTGATGATTTTGTTCGAGAGGCAGATGTTGAGTATCGTGTTCGCGAGACAGATATTGATTGAGCATCGTGTTCGCGAGAGATGTTGCTCATCGTGTTCGCGAGACAGATGTTGCTCATCGTGTTCGCGAGGCAGATGTTGCTCATCGTGTTCGCGAGGCAGATATTGATTGAGCATCGTGTTCGCGAGGCAGATATTGATTGAGCATCGTGTTCGCGAGGCAGATATTGAT
>CABFWB010001188.1:129306-154825 GCA_902151455.1 Timema bartmani
TTTTTTTTTTTTGTTTAGTAAGTCATTTTCAAGCATTTTTTTTTAGAATGAAAATTTTAAATCGTGTGAAAATTAATCTAGTGTTATATTTATTCTTATGCAATCATTTTGTGTGTATTTAGAATGCCTAAAACCGAACCATCTAAAGCGAGTCATTGGAAGCCAATTGTTACTGAATTCAGAGAGGATATTTTTTTTTTTACAGATAGTGAAATATTTTCTGTAAAATATGTTAGGTGAAATTGGCTCGCATCAGATAAAAGATTTATCATTCAACAGTATATAAGTCACAACAAATATGTCCATGGTATGCAGAATATCAATAAAAATAAAACTTCTCAATTATTACTTGCACAAAATGCATCCACGGATCAAGAAAAATCCTTAACAGTTTGTCAAGATTTGTGTAACGTTCTGGTTTTTGAGAACAATCCTCTAAGGAAAATGAACAATGTTAAACTAAAGGATTTCATGGGACAGTATACAGCTCATTCTATTCCAAACGAGTCAGCACTGAGGAAACACTATAGACCACGGTGCTACGACAAAGTAATGAGAATAATAAGAAAACAAATCTACGGAAAGAATACTTTAGTATCCATTAATAAAACCAGTGATATTGAGGGACGTTATATTGCCAACGAAGTCGTGGGAACCTTGGAAAACGACAAACCAGGAGAGATATTTTTGCGCAATAATTAAATTTTGGAGTCCGTAAGCCACTCAATAATATGTAAATTCTTCGGCAGAACTCTTCGGTTTTGCTATTCTATGGCCGAAGGGGGTTCGAATGACAAAGTTCTGCACTTCGTGACTGACGCGGTGCTATACATTGTTAAAGCAGCCAAGGCAATTCAATCATTCTCTTCCAAGATGATATATGTGACTTGCCCAGCTCACGCTTTTCATAGGGTAGCGGAGGAAGTGAGGGCCAACTTCCTCCAAGTTGACACCCAAGTGCCACACAGAAAGAAGGTATTTGTCAAAACTCCATTGCATAAGCAACTCTTCAAATCACTAGCTTCCGATGTTTCCTTGCCACCGCAGCCTATTATCACGCGGTCGGCCACTTGGCTCGATTCCTGTGTATACTATTGTGACAATTCTAAGTGTTAAGTCTGTAGTAGATTCTCTTAAAACACAAGATGCTAGGGTTATTAAGGCCTCTTAGTTGTTTTCAGAAAGTGAAATGAAAGGAAAACTTGCATATTATATCAAGGCAAATTTAGGCTCTTGGTCGTCAACCATTACACATCTTCAGTAGAGAGGTGTGAGCCTAGAAAACATTATAGGGTAAAAACGAGAGGTGAATTGGAAAATGTGCAGAGTGAAATTGGAGGGCTAGTATCAGACGAAGTTAAACGTGTGCTTGAAAGAAACTCAAGCTACAAAACTTTGTGCTCCATCATTCGAGTGCTGAGAGGAAAAGATTTTAGCATTGCCGACATTGAAGAAGAACTAACATCCAGTGTTTTAGTGTGCTTCAAGTATACTCCGCTCACTTCAGTAGAAGTAGAAAGGCACTTTCAAAATATAATAACATGTTTATTGGCTAACAATAAACGTTCATTTTCCTTAGAGAATTTGTGCATGTCATCTACAGCGATGCAAAAGATGTAAGAATTTAAAACTTTTGTTCATATATATGTATATATATGTATAGAATATTCTCTAAAAATTTTGCATTTGATAAATCACATGACTAAGTGACAATAATACATTGCTTATTTCAGAATTGTTGCTCCACGAATTAATAAACGTGCTAGCAATCCAGCAAACATTGCTTTAGTTAGTGAAGAGGATTACATGTATGGTAGGGAAAAGACATATGTTTGCCAAGTGTTTTATTGTTTAAATATCAATCATTTTAATGTGGTATTGTGTTTTAATCACAACTTGTGAATGTGTGGGCTGCCAGGCCTCCGCCATGGTTCGGATTCCACGTTAAACTGTAGGTCCTTCATTTCATCTCACAATCACCCTACCATTGCACATTAGCGTAAGTAGCGTACAACCTGAACGGGTAGTAAGACGCGGTGCTAATAATAATAATAATGTATTTTTAAATAATTGGTTAAATTTTATAAAGTATTTTTTTTATTTCATGCTATAGTTGTAAGTCTTAACTCATAATACATATGAAATTTCCTCCAGATTTTTTAAGTCATTTTTGGCAAATTTTAAGTAATTATTTAAAGTTTTTAGCGTCATTTTATAGGTGATTTTTAGGTAAATAAAATCCGGGCTCGGTTTATGAGGATGGCCAGTCAAACTTCAGAATAAAATTTCAAACATAATTCCCAGTTTTCCTGGCAAATAAAAAAGATCCCCATTTTTTTAAAAGGTATTTTCCCTCCAGTTTTGAGACTTAAAAATATTCAGAATAATTTATTTAAAGGTGTATTTCACACTCCACTAAATTTTAGTGCCTGAGCAAGTATTTTCAGTAAGCACCTTTAAAATAATTGAAGTGGTCTTCCCCCAGAAACCCTAGAAGCTAGTTGGAGAGATCTTTGTCTGGACTTTAATTTTTTAAAAAGTTAGATTTCTCTTTTAACTATTTGAAATTGCCCACCCCCAGAAAAAAATGTTTAAAATTTTTATGCCCGTAAAACCTATAAAGTCCTTTCAATTTCTGACAGAAGGCAAAGTTTGTGCTTCTGCAAATAGTAAAAATTCCAGACTTTATGTGCAACGAATGCGTAACCAATATCAGCGCGACGTGACCAATATAAGCGAGACAAAAGACACGTACACCCCCCATCCAAAGCAGCCTAATAAACACCTCGTTAGCGGCAAAGTGTCACATGAAAGTGTTCCGACTAGAAAGCTTCAAAGCAGAACCGGGGTCTTTCGCTTCACGGACTTTAAAAAGTCTAATGGTGAGGTCGGGGCGAGGGGGCACTGTTAGCTCGATCACTTTTCAGACTAAAAGTACCCTACATTGTGGATTCTACAGCATGCCACATAATTAATTACAACAGGAATAAGAAACATGATGTTTGTGTAACCACACAAAAACTGTCTTTTAGAAGTATTGATTCTATTAATGTTGTATCCTTCCCAATATTGTGCCCTACTAGGCTTATTAAAATGTCAAAGTCTTCAAGTAGATTCGTAATCCAGTATGTTTAGCAACAAAGTTTTACGGCGATTTACATACAAGCTTCTCACTCATTCTTTTCGTTTCAACAATGAATATACATCACGAATAAACTACCAGCCTTTATCATCACATCTTTTGTGATACTTGACACAAATAACGCCGAACTGTTCACCGTGAATATGGGAACGAAATGATCGGCTAAAAACAACACGAGCATACGTGGCCGTTTGTGACAGGGCGTATGCTCATTCGAGTCGCCAGGTAAAAATGTTCAAGCGGAGCATTTGACCACCGCGGGGGGGATATTGTATCCAACAGCTGACGACTTAACGGTAACCAAGAAGAGATCCTTCGTTCGGCAGCATATCTCGTACTGCAATACAACTCTTAAATGATTCGGTCTTTTTTTTTTCAATTATGTTTTAATCAAGATCGCAGAAGAGTCCTTTTCTTCTAATGCGCGGCAGCCTTGCCTGGGGATATCTCCCTCCCTCCCTCCCCTCTCTCTCTCTCTCTCTCTCTCTCTCTCTCTCTCACACACACACACAGTATGGAACAAAACAGGCGAGAGAGTTCCGAGATGAAACGACACATGGGAACCCAGAACAGATGCTGTTTAAGAGAACGGTGGGTCATCTGCTACACTCGATTTAAGGGGACCGTCTACTGGAACGTTGTGACTCGTGTTTCAGACACACACAAATCTAAGTTATTTTTTATCTCAAAATATCGTCATATCAAAATGGAGACAAAAATTATCAACATGTCTTTATATATATATATATATATATATATATAAAACGCATTTTTATAACCGACTGATTATATCAGCACACGACTTGTAAACCAACTTAAATCTAGAATAGACACAACATCAAGCCCTCATAATATGAAAGGGGAAACCAACATTTCATCAATGATTATTTTTTCAGCTCAGGAGACATATGCTACCGACTTAGCTGAGATATCTGATCCTATAGTTTTATATAAAACCTTAAAATGTCAAGTTTAATTTGATAAATATGTCGGATATTTGAAAAATTGCATAATCAAGCATTAAACTAAGAATTTTTACAGTTATACAGTCCAATTTTGATAAAAAAACTTTAAAAATCGATTTTTTATGGTCAGTATTGATAACATTTCACTATTTTATTATTATTATTCTTTTATAGGTGGGCTATTGGTAATATATATTAAAAGTGACAGCTCTCATGACTTGACGTATGCGTACGTGAAATTATTTTTTAATTTTTTTATCACCGCGTCTTACTACCCATTCGGGTTATACACATATGTACTAATTACGACGTATGAGGAAGGTTGATATAGAGGAAGCGTACCCGCATTTGCGTTGGGAGGTGGGGTGGAAAACCAATTAGGTGAAAACAACTTAGTACACCCAATCGGGATTCAAACCTCGGATCTCCCTGTCTTCGTAGTCCAGTATGTTGCGAGGGTGACGCCTTTAGACCGTGCGTACAATGAAGCGGGTTATGTAAAATAAGATCCAGCTTTTTTTTTTTTGTTAGATAAGGTCATTCTTATGAAGATTGGGCTGTACCCTTATTGATTGATTTTTTTTATAAGAATCAAATAAAAAAGGCTGAAAATTTTGGAATTATAGAAAAAAAGTCCCGTGACTTTTCCTTTACCTTTTCGATGTTTCTACCCTTAGTTTGTATCACGGTTGTTGGTCAGTAATGGATCCCCAATATCCACTCTCAACATAATTAGTGTCCAGTAAAGACGACGGGAAACAGCTGCTACTGGCTTCTGGCCCTATGTATAGAGAAATACCGCTACAGCCGAAGAGTTGATAGGAAGTAGCGCATTATTTATATATAAACACACACACACACACTGTAGTCCCGAGAGCCGACCAATAAACCTCTTCCAAGACAAGTTTCATCAGCAAACAGACACAAACATTGCGGCCGATTATTAAAAGGTCACTTAGTTTTAGATCAGGGGGTTCTCAAACCACGGCCCGCGGAATGGGTTTATCTGGCCCGTGGACGCTTTGACATATTTATTTTTAAGAGTAGGGCACGCCGTACAGACTCTTTAGTCTTAAAATAGAGACATTTCTAAAAACTCTTAAGATTTGTGAAACGAAGTAATATATAATGTTGTAGAAGCACTCCAAAGTGCATACATGTAATAATCTACACTGTTGCAGAAACACTCCACAAAAGAACATCATGTAATAATATACTCTGTTGCAGAAACACTCCAAATAGCATACATGTAATAATATACTCTGTTGCAGAAACACTTCACCAAATAATGTAGCAATCAATTTCATATTTCTAAGTAGACTACTACATAAAAAAAACACATACGGTTCATGTTGTCTACTCAACTTGACCAATGAAATTCCCGACTTTTTACCTGATTTACTTTGATCATTTCCAAAAATCCCCAATTAAAAAGTATATCACAGCCTTCTAACTCCCCCCTCCATCCACCCTAAATTCTCTATTAATCTTTTTTTATGAATAATAATAATAAGTTTTAAAGTTTAAATAAACATTATTTTTTAATTTGTGTTAACACTGTTTACTAGGAAATCTAAAATATATTACACAGCTACAAATAAAAAAAGCTACAGTTTTATTAACATTATTTACTGATTTAATAATTATTATAATTCATTTGAGTAAAACAACATTTTCCCGGATTTTTATTGTAATTTACCAGATTTCAGACTTCTTCCCGTTTTTTCCCGATCACTTCAAATTCCCGGCTAATTCCCGTATTCCCTGATTTTCCGGAATGGTAGATACCCTGAGGTTGCTTAGAGCTCAGAAACTATTGGTTTTATAAAAATATATTCCAGATTAAAATCTTTTAATTTTAACAGTATTAAAACTTTTCAATGACAAATTATTTCGTATCTCAAATAGTTTCAGAGATTTAATAAAAATCGGAAATTTCTGCTTGCGTATAGTCCCTTCAAATTAATTTTCATGGAAAAATTAAAATTGCAATTTTGTTTGTAATGTGAAATGGTATCTAGATATACAACATTTAATCAAAATCTTTAGGGCATATTTTGAAAAAAGTCTGATTTTATCTCTTCTTGCCCTATTGTAAGCTACCCTCAATTTTAGGGTTAGATATTTAATTCCAAAAACTCCTCGGGGCAACCTTATGAAAACCAGAGATACCAAGTTCTAGCCCGATCGGTGGTAAAATGGTTTCGGCTATAGCCCGAGATACAGACATCACAAAAAAACCTTTGTTTCATGGGTTCATGAAGCGTCGATATAATCAAAACCTTAAGTTCGATTTTTTTTACGATCACAATACTTCTCTGTCCGAGGGGTAGAGAGAAAGTAAAACCTAAGATTCATTTCAACGATAACTATGAAATGGTGCTCCTGTGTACAGTACACCAGAAACATCCCATCATAAAATGCAGCCGGCTACATTATTGGAAACAGCCGTGGTGTGGAGTTCCTCAGCACTCGCTAGCTGTTGAGTGGAGGGGCTGAAGAACTTCTCTGATTAGGGGAGGTGGGGGTAATTATGTTGGCAGCGTAGCTTACATCTATTCATTCATCTATTATGGTTATAAGCTGTGTTTATATTACTAGAATAATGTGTTTTTTTCGATCCATCGCACATCATACTAATCCATCGTCATTTTTTTCCAGCCTGTGACCGGGTCAGTTTAGTAAATTGCCTCCATCTTCCTTTATCTTTCCACCATTCTTATTTTCTCACTTGCACACTGTTATCTGCTCCTCCCATCTCTTTCTCGTCCTCCCTACATACTTAGCACCTAGCTCTCCGCCCAATTGATAACTTTGGGAACCACTGGTCCATCTATACCAATCTGGGGTAAATGAAGACATCTTAGGGACTATGTAAGAGTTAAAATAAATATTTCTCATTTTTCATAGCTTATTATCAGGGGCGGCTTTAAGGTCGAGTGAACCGGGAGCCCTGTACGTCCTAACCGCGGGGGCTGCCAAGCAGAGCACCAACGTAGCCTAACGTAGCCTGGGTGATAAAAATAATCCTCCTACCTCTAACTCCTCACTTAACATAACCACTCTTAAAAAGTTCTTTTACACCCATCATCTTGAGAAAATAGCGCCCTAATGCTTTTTTTTTCTTCTCAATTATCTAATAAACCGTTCAATATACCAAAGTGTTTGTCATGATATAAAATAAAGAATAAAGCACTGTCTACAAAACATGTTCTTACAGGTTTCTTTGTAATCCTAACCATTTTCCAACAATATCGCATTGGCAATTTTGGAATATGATGAGGAATGACTACCATTTGTGGAGTTTTCCCTCAGATTATTTTTATATCATGCCCAGATTACGTTAGGTTTGGAATTTTTAGATTTGGAGACAATTTTCCTACCATCCCTCAACTATATAGGGGGCCACATGAAAGCAATCCCTCCCGGGCGCAAAATTTGCCTCGGATCACCCCTGCTTATTATTAATACATTATTTTGGATATAGATAAAATAATATATATAGCTTACTTTATCCTCCAGCAACTTTGGGGGTACAAAGTTGGTATTTTTAGCAGTGAGTCTTATTACCGGTTCAGATTATACGCTTATATACTAATTACGCTAATGGTTCTAAGGATTAAGGTTATATTTAG
Source organism: Timema bartmani (assembly GCA_902151455.1). Taxonomy (NCBI): domain Eukaryota; kingdom Metazoa; phylum Arthropoda; class Insecta; order Phasmatodea; family Timematidae; genus Timema; species Timema bartmani. The sequence goes on from CABFWB010001188.1 coordinate 137,049, forward strand.
AGGAAGTTTACTCGCATTTGCATGGAGGGAGAGTGGAAAACCATTTTGAAATAACTACCCGACCGGGATTCGAGTCTCGATTCAGTCTAGTCTATTGCGAGTGTGACGCCTTAGACCATGCGGCCACCAAAGCTGGTGAATTCGACCCATATCAATTCTCACACTGTACTACTGGGTAGCTTTTTGCCAAAATATTGGCTGCACTAGCTCAACATTTCTCAACATTTCTGAACATTTTAAACAGTTGCTTCTCCTCGACGATAAATGGCCAAGTGATGAATCACTCATTATCTCTCTGCTCAGTGACTAATGAACTAGACATCCTCAAGAAAAGAACGATAGCGAGTCGCTAGTAACTGGACTGGTCACACACTTCTTCGTAGAATAATTGCATCAGAAGGATGAGTAACGTTCTTATCAGATTACTTCAGAATAAGGGAATAAAGTAAAACTATACAATAACTTGGGCTGTGCAAGTAGGTATTTTTCACTTAGAGTTTGAATAAAAACGAGTTTACATTTTTTTGTGAAAAAATTTATAATCATACAAATTTGAATTTTTAAAATAAATATATCATGGTAGGTCTACATTTTGTTACTAGACGAAAATAAATAAAGAATAACTGCTATGAATTTCGTTTTATTAAAATTGAATAAAAATAAATTGAACTGGAAATTTTCGAGAAAAAGAAGCGAAAATTCTGAGTGCTACATTTTTTGAGTTTTGTAAAAAAAAAAATCTGAGCCTAGTTCGAGTAGCTACTAGAACTCTAAATCGAATTTTAGAGTACTGATACCAGTTTCAGTGGCCGATTGGTCTAAGGCGACACTCGTGTTAGCACTGGCCTGCTAAAGACAGGGAGCTAAAGACAGGGAGATCGGGAGTTCGAATCCTGGTCGGATTTATTGAGGGTGGTTTTTCCTAAATAGTTTCCCCACCCTCCTTCCCCTCTAGTGTGGGTAGATTACCTCTAAAATGCTTCCTTCCTCATCCCTACTCAATTAGAGTAGTTATATTTGCGATAACCTGAACAGGTAGTAAGACGCGGTGATAAAAAAAATACTGAAGATCCCTATAGATCCATTCACAGATAATCATCACTCAACTACAAGTGCCCCTAAAATAGAACTAATATTTTCTTCCGAGGAACCGAATTAGGGCAAGCCCGAAGAGACGAAGGGCGGAGCAAAATGACAAGAAAACACGATATGGTCGGCGCCACCAGGGCGGAGACTCTAGATTAATCTCGCCCACAAACAAGTGAGGGACAGAGATAGTCTCCACCCTCGGCCACGATAAGAGAGACCTACCTACCTACCCGCCCACCCTTGGGGCAATCAGGTGATTTCTTTGAACCCTATTTATTTAAAACATAGCCCCTACTCCCCCTCCTTTCGTCAAGGTTTCGAAAGCACTTTACTTTTGAAAATCAGAAAGGTAATAAAACATATAATATTATATTTTATATAACAAACAAAACGTATTTTAAACGCTTTGTCTGTTTGGCCTTACCTTGTATTACCGAAAACTGTCCCAAAAAATGCAGCAATCTTTTTCTTTCTTTCTCGCTATCTTACAGGTAGCGAAAGTATTGTGATCGTCAAAAAAAAATCGAGCTCGGGATTTTGACGAATCTTGATATTTCATGACCCCCTTTCCGAATCCGAAAAAGTGGTTATTGAATTTCCGTCTGTCTGTCCGTCCCTCTGACTATAGCCTAAACTATTTTACCGATCGGGTTAAAACTTGGTATCTAGGGTTTTCATAGGGTTGCCCCGAGGGGTTTTTGGAATTAAATATCTAACCCTAAAATTAAGGGTAGTTTACTGAAGGGCTAAAAGAGAAGTCTATTTTCTCAAAATCGGCTCGAACAATTTTGATTAAATTTCATTTCTAAACATTTATAAATATTCCAAACAAAATGGCTACTCTAAATATTTCGGCAAAATGACTAAGGGCTCCGGTCTGACGCGTAAATTCTAATTTTTGATCATATCTCCAAACTATTTGAGATATGAATTACTTATCATTGAAAAACTGTAGATCTATTTATAATAAAAATATTTTATTCGAAACATATTTTTATAAAACCTATAACTTTCAAGCTATACTCAAATATATATATATATATATATTTTAACTTTTCGAACACTAGAGGTAAAGTATTGCGACCGTAAACAAAATCTATCTGAAATATTGATGGATGTCAACGTCTCATTACCCCCCCGAACCTTAAAAAGTGGTTTTTGCAATGCCGTCTGTCTGTGTGTCTGTTAAAACTTAAAATTGAGAGTAGTTTGATAAAGAGCGAAAAGAGAAAAAATTAATTTTCTCAAAATCGGCTCTAACGATTTTGATTAAAATTTGTATCTAGGCGTTGATTAAGATTATAAATAAGCTGGCTATTTTCATTTTCCCATGAAAATGACTTTTAGGGTACTTTACAGAAGCGGAAATTTCCGTATCCCCGCCACTATTTGAGATACTAAATAACTTTTCATTGCAAAATTGTAGTACTATTAAAAATTAAAAACTTTTATATGAAATATATTTTTTATAAAACCAACAGTTTGAGATATTGGCAAATATATTAATAAAATTTTGTGAGCTTTAGTTGTAAAAAGATACTACTTAAGTTTTAACACAATAATTCTCCAATGCTATAGAGTAATTAAATATAAGTAAGTTTCTCAAAAAGTTTATTTATCCTTAAAACTCTTAGGAGAAATGTTTGGACAATAATGATCTATTTCCATTTTAGACTCAATAGTCAATATTAACATTTTTTTTTGGTCAAAATTTATAAATGAGGAATTTAATAGCAATGCGATGACCTGAAGATGTGCAACACCTAGTAAAATATCGAAAATTTTAACCGGAAGTCGAAATTTTAATACTAAGTGTTTACCCTTGTGGGCTCAATATTGATATTTTTTATTGGTTCAAACATACAAATGAGGACATTAATTCTTTAAAAATAAAATTATAAAATTTAAAACCGGGACTCAAATAAGTTTTACTAAGTATAGTGCAATTTATGTTTGGGTTTGCTAGTGAATATTATTTTGTTTCACATATATTACGAGTTTTGAGTAAATATCTCCAATTATTAACAATAGAGCGAAAAAGTCCGTGCGGAGTTCCGTACCATTTATTTATTTCCCGTACAGGCCGAAACCCCAAACTAAAAAATTGTGGGTTTTAAAATCACGTCATTCTCTTTGTCTGTACCTAGGGTACAGCTAGAGGTGCGACGGAAAGTTTTACCCATATTTTTTTCCGGAAATTTTTCCAAAACTGAAAGTTTTCAATTATTATTTCTGTAAATAATTTCAAGTGATTAAATTGAACGTATGTAATCGAGATATAGATATCCCAAATGTCAACGTTTGTACTTAAGATTAATTTTTCCTAAATGGCGTTAACACTAGAAACATCAAAAGAGCTACAGACTAGATCGCCGATGATGGGGAGATCGGTGTTCGATCCAAGTCGGTTGCGGTGAGGCCGGTTTTTCCTAAATAGTTTTCCACTCTCACGGGTGCAATTTCTCTAAATTAGACCTTCCTCGTCCCTAGCAGAGAAATTAGTACATAGGCTTGTAACCAGAATGGGTAGTAATACGCAGTGCTAAAAATAGTAGTAGAGAAACAAACTAAAGCGAGCTTTTGTAGACCCGTTATATTCATAAATCATACTTTAATTTTTTATCATCAATAAGTTAGGCCAAGCTAATCTAATGTTAAGGTTGGCCTGATATTTGTCTCCCCCTCTATCTACCCCTCCCTCTTACCCACACCCATTCGTCTCTTAACACAATATATTTTGAAATATAATAGGCTCTAGGCCCCAACTTTACAATTTAACCCCTCCCCCGCAAGAAGCCACTGCAGAAAATTTTCCTAAGCTAAATTTCCCGGAAAATTTTCATCTCTAGGTACAACCAAAACGCTATCGTTCAAACTTGATATTTAGTCACACCTGGAAAATAATAGCATTTTAATCATGGTTACAAAATTAAGGGTAATTTACTGAGTGAAATTGATTTATTTAAAATTATCTTAAAAAGTAAACTAGACTATGTATAATAAAGCGTGTACTATGTGTAATATTTTTTAATGTTCTTACTAGACATCACTGATTATTTAACTCAAGCGACTTACAAACTAGTCTAATTGATAGGCCTTATGTACACCAAATTCAGCTCCTTCGCCGTGAATAAATAAATTATACATTTTCCCCACTGTGGAAATCAAGCCCAGATCCTCTGAGTATGTAACAAATTAATCTGCTTCCCCTCTACAGGCCGGTTAGTGACCGTTTTCACTCTTAGCGGCCCGGTTGGTAGCTGCGTCCACTCTTAGCGGCCCGGTTGGTAACTGCGTCCACTCTTAGCGGCCCGGTTGGTAGCTGCGTCCACTCTTAGCGGCCCGGTTGGTAACTGCGTCCCCTCTTAGCGGCCCGGTTGGTAACTGCGTCCCCTCTTAGCGGCCCGGTTGGTAACTGCGTCCCCTCTTAGCGGCCCGGTTGGTAACTGCNCTACAGTCGAGTTAGTAACGGTTGCCCCTCTACAGTCGAGTTAGTAACGGTTGCCCCTCTACAGTCGAGTTAGTAACGGTTGCCCCTCTACAGTCGAGTTAGTAACGGTTGCCCCTCTACAGTCGAGTTAGTAACGGTTGCCCCTCTACAGTCGAGTTAGTAACGGTTGCCCCTCTACAGTCGAGTTAGTAACGGTTGCCCCTCTACAGTCGAGTTAGTAACGGTTGCCCCTCTACAGTCGAGTTAGTAACGGTTGCCCCTCTACAGTCGAGTTAGTAACGGTTGCCCCTCTACAGTCGAGTTAGTAACGGTTGCCCCTCTACAGTCGAGTTAGTAACGGTTGCCCCTCTACAGTCGAGTTAGTAACGGTTGCCCCTCTACAGTCGAGTTAGTAACGGTTGCCCCTCTACAGTCGAGTTAGTAACGGTTGCCCCTCTACAGTCGAGTTAGTAACGGTTGCCCCTCTACAGTCGAGTTAGTAACGGTTGCCCCTCTACAGTCGAGTTAGTAACGGTTGCCCCTCTACAGTCGAGTTAGTAACGGTTGCCCCTCTACAGTCGAGTTAGTAACGGTTGCCCCTCTACAGTCGAGTTAGTAACGGTTGCCCCTCTACAGTCGAGTTAGTAACGGTTGCCCCTCTACAGTCGAGTTAGTAACGGTTGCCCCTCTACAGTCGAGTTAGTAACGGTTGCCCCTCTACAGTCGAGTTAGTAACGGTTGCCCCTCTACAGTCGAGTTAGTAACGGTTGCCCCGGTAAAGCTATCACAGGCGCCCTTTGATGTATCACATTCATCCATTAGCAGTTCCCAATATTTCATTCTTGACAAAATATTATTCTTTGGTCTGAAGGAAAGCTTTCCTCCATATTTCACTGCTACTCCTAGAGCAAACAACTGAGACTGCTCTTGTTTGTTTGATAAGACACGAGGGGGAGGGGTAAATCCCACACCATACTACTTTAGAAAAATGTTTTATCTCAAACTAGAGCCGTATTTAAAAAATAAAAAAAGGTGCGTTATTTGAGAGTAAATACTGTGAAGATATTTCCCTTGTGGTTTCACAGAGAGAGAGAGAGAGAGAGAGAGAGAGAGAAAGAGAGATAGTTTACTACTGTGCTACACTAACAACTTACTACTGTAAAGGGAACGAACACTTTAAAAACATAAAACATAGGAGAGTAACAGGGGAGTAAGGGGGTGATATTTAAACATGTAAAGGGCCTAAATATAACGTTTCAGTTATTTTGGAGATCTCTAGATACAAGTTTATATCAGCCTATCTAAGAAACTGACCTAGCCAAATAATAGCACAACCATTAAAATCCTAAATACTCGCTCCAGAAATGATTTAACAAAACGGAGCCCGCATATCCTTATTTTCCCTGTCTGTAGCCATCATGTTCCGGTTATACGCATACCATATGATAATTAGGATAGGGATGGTGAAGGAAGCATTTTAGAGAGAATATACCCGCATTAGCGTGGAAGGAAAGTGGGAAACAATTTAGGGATAAGCACCCTCAGATCCGACCGAGATTCGAACTCCTGCCCCCCAGCCATCAGCAGGCCAATCTAACACGAGTGACGCCTTTCATACTATTCGGCTATTGAATCGGGTTACACTTAATTCTTTTTCTTCGCTATGAGTATTTGAGGAAGGTTGATTTTAAGGAATAAATATAATACGTAAAGAGAGGCATAAGAAGAAACTATGATTGATAAATAGGTCGCCAACAGCCGTACTACACCAAACATGCCGCAAAGAAACCGTCATTTTAACGACACATCTGGCAACCCAGGGAATACTACGGGGGTTAGGGGCGGCGAAGATTGAAAGAAGGGTTTGAGGTTGAGGCTATAGGGCACATAGGACTCGCCCCTCCTCCCAGACAGCTTCACTCAAGTTTTATTATTTAAAAAAAAAAATCCTTTTTCCCCTTCAAACAGTTACATCCATCAGTCAGGATAAATCAAGTCTGACATTGAAAAAAATAGTCCGTGTAACAACCACCAAAAAAAAAGAACTGAACGTTATCATCCTGAAGTCATTTATCTGACCCGCATGTACAGATGTGTGTGTTGTGTATATATATACCTGAATTCACAATTAGCTCATAAAACATGTCGAGGGGTAAATCGTATACATAGGGGTGGCGGTTAGCAAGTCGTAATGTGATTAAAGCCCTTCCTCGCTCATCCACCATAACTCAATAATAAAGAGAGTAAAGGCCAATAATCTTTTTACGGCCCTAAGACGCGGGCGCTGCTACTGGCCTATATATTAATACGGGGTGGAATGCTCAGAGCCGTAAATGATTCAGCCAAGGTAGCCACTATTTTCTTACTACCAAATTTCCTGTGTTTTCCAGAAGGAATTATATATATATTCAATTAGCTTACATTGAAGAAAAGAGTAGTAAAATTTCACGTTCCATCGAACTAAGTGTGAAGTGACTCATGTTTAAAACAGGATGATTTCAGATTGACAAGGAAATACATCAACTTTCGCTTCACAGCCCTTGTTTAAAGACTTTGCCTACTGGAAGATTTCCAAGTTATTTTGCGAAGCGGGTTGCATCTTACTTAAGACGCCAATATACAAAATAGAAAGAGAGGGAAGAAAATGAGAGTTCTCGTGAGAGGGCTTTTGTCTGTGCGCTGATAACCCTTCCCCTATTACTCTGACGATTTTACACACTCACATTAATATTTGCGCCTTAATAAACTTTACCTTGCCTTTTTAATTTTACGTTTTTCTTGTTTCTTATTCTAGATAGACATATTATGCTACCATGGACTTTTTTTAATCCACATCTTGGCAAGAAAACTCTTATTAAAGTCAATTTCCGTGACCAGGACAAATAGGCCTAGCTTAAGTTCTAGAGGATTTATAAAAAAAATACGTAGGTATATAATAAAACTACTTTAAGATAAAAATTATAATTTTGTGGAAATTTAGAACTATTTTTAGAATTATTTAAGAATTTATGGTTTTTGTTTCAACGTTATGTATCTTTACAACTCGTTGAGTAAGACTAAAATGCACTAACATGGAAAATCCTATCTAGACCTGCCATGACGTCACAGGTAGGCAACGTTTTTAAGGTGTATTGAGACCAGGTTTGATTCAGCGTACTTAATTCGTCATTTCACTTTTTTTGTCTATCCAAAGACCTCTTTAAGCTATCAATTAATCTCATATTAAATATTCCAGTATTTCTACTATATTTTGCACAATGCATTGAGTTTTCAAGGTTTTTTACAAACAAAGAAATTCACTGTTTTCCCAGGTGCGTGGCAGCCCTGGATTGAAAAGTGAACCCCACTCGTCCCCATCAGTAAATCCAACCAGGATTCGAACCCCGATCTCCCCTTCATCGTCAGTCAGTGCGAGTGTGACTTTCTTAAACTAGGCTTTGTTCGACCACCGCGAAGCGGGTTGATTTAATTTTGTATCTTTAAAAAGACAAGTATGTTCTTGGATAAAATCACACTTTCTAAGTTTGTGTCTTGAATTTGAGAGAGATGGGGTTGAGAGATACCTTTAAATGCTTAAGAAAGGTGGCTTTATGGGAATTTTCAAGTGTATAAAATGTATTTATTTTTCAGGTACACAGCCGCATTAGGTACCTCTTGGCTTGCCTGTAATCGGGAGGCCAGGGCTTCGAACTCCGGTCAGTCAGTTTTTTCTTCCCTGTGTAGCTTTATTCTCTCCCTCAAAACAAATGCGGGCACAATTGCTCTACATGATACCTTCATCCCAATTATACCATTAGTGTAAATATGAGGAAAGAATGGATGGGTAGGAAGACTAAATGCACACACGCACGCAAGCGCAAGCGCACACACACAATCTTGCCTGGTAGTCCTTATACCATTATAGTCGAAAGCGTTTAGTATTTCACATCTATATATTAATAAGAGTTTATATTTTATACATAAATAATAATCACACATTCATGGTAGTATAGAATGTGAAATATTTTAATTTGAAATAATATCACACTAATAATAACATAAACCAGTAACACCCTATTATCTTGAAGGATATCATGTGACTTGGGTAAAATAGAAACCTTTTCAAACCTTACAACAATCCACGACTGGAAGGTTTCCAATTCCCCCCACCTCCCTTCGTTGGTAATCCGAGCCAAGCCGGGCAGAGAAAAGGGGGTAGTAATCCTTTCTAAATACATGGGGATGGCTGGTCAATAAGGTGCTTGCTTCCTTGAAAAATCCAGTCTGATCTAAGTCCCAGCTCTCCTGATCCCATTATTATATGCGATAAAGAGAACACCCATTTGACTTTGAATTCAGTTTGATGTATAATCCTATTAAAAACGATAACTCATCAAATTAACGTGTTCAAAGTGTATTTCCATTTCAAGGGAAAGTTACAAAGATATCAAAGACTTTATACAAAATTTAACATTAGAGTTCCGAGAATATTATTATAAGTGACTTAAATCTTTATCTTCAAATAAATGTTTTTTTAAACGCGATTTAAAGTACAGGTATTTTTAAAAATCTGACAAAATAATTATAGGCCATATTGTAGAATTAAATTAGGGTATAATGCATTACCGTATCTAAATCAAGATATATGTCAACTTCCATAAAATGTAATAACGTAAAATAATTTGTCTTGGTTATCATTACTTAAAACAATTATACGGTTTTGACAATGAAATCAGCCAAATTGTATTCAAAACTGCCCTAGAATAGTCTTGAAATAATTAATTTAACGTTATAATTTAAAACACCTTATGAATTCCCCACACTTTTAATACGTAAAACATCAAATAAAGAGATGCAACAATGAAAATGGGAGTGTGGTTTTTCGAAAACAAATTTAAATTAAGAATGTGATGGTCCAATCATAGCTTGCAACTGAAGTGGGCGAACCAGAAACCTTGTTACAATGGCGTTCGAAGGGTGTTTTTTTTTAATATAGATAAGCATTTTCATCTCGAATTCAAATATAAACATACGATGCTGTAATTATGTATGTTAGTTCTATCTTACATTATATTTTATACAGAAAATAATCCGTAAATGAACAAAGAATTTTAAAGAAAGAGGGGTGGAAGTAAAAAAAAAAACTTACCTCGTATTTTAAAGCGGCGAGCCTCAGCCATGTTTCGACCTTCAGACAAAATGGGGAGAGAGACGGAAGAACTGGTGTGCGCGAAAACTGATACAAGTAAATAATGTCTTTTTCGAAATTTTGCTTGTGCACGGTTGGTTTCGGTGGTTGGACGGCAGACTGTGTTGCCGGCGTTTCTGTGGTCTCCGCTGTCGCTTCTTCTGAAGGCTTCTCTTCTTGGGGTTGTTTGTTACTGTCGTTTTGTGTTTGCTCTTGCTCCTTACTTTCCACAGGCACATTATTCTCCTCACTCGCCATTTTTTAAAAATTATAATGTTAACTCAAAAAGTCTTCGGCTTACAATTATCAAATAGACAACAAAACTGTGTGGGGAAAGGGGGGGAGGGTATTATGCCTCGTTGAGAAAACTAATACAAAGTTATAACCTTCCTCCTCAAGCCAACAAACTAGCCTGACTGGTTTGGATCGCCGCCGTTTGCCGGGACTGGAAACGTCAAGCGGACCCAAGCCATGACGTCACGGACTACGTGATTCAAGCTGCGCGCTCCGTTCAGTGCGATAGCACCGGAAGTCGCCCGAAGAGACCGCGCCCCATCAAGCTCTTGTGTACGCGTTTTCCCCGGGATTTTCTGTGTCTGTTTATCCCAGGGTTCGAACTCTGAGGGGGAAATGGGGAGGAGCTGATTTGACTCTAGTTGTAAATGACACACCCTCAATTATTAACAACCCCTGGATGTCAACCCCTTGGCTCGCCAACATTCTCGGAATTGCTTTTCATTTTTCGACATTGAGTCATTAAGTGAAAGTTTGTCACTCATGATATTTACCACATAATATCGAGATAGTGATTTCTATCCAGAACTTTGAACAACTAATAATAACAGCCTCGCTTTTAACAAGAGCATTAGTTTAGAGGGTATAAAGGCGTGTTTGAGAATCTCTAACCGTATTTATACAAGAACAGAGTGTTTATTTAGTTGTTTTCATTGTTGGATATAGTTATAAAACAAGAAACAAAAATTCATTCGTTAAAAAATACGTTTGATCGTACATCTTAGGAAATGAACCGATTGATTTTTATCATTTATTTTGGGAGGATGCCTTATCTACAGTGGTTAGGGGCGAAGTCTCCCATCAGATGTAAGATTGTCTATGGCAGCATGGTCTAACGCGCTACTCTCGCAGTGGACCCGACTATTGATGAAGGGGAGATTGAGGTTCGTATATAGGTCGGTTGTACTGAGGGTGGTTTTCCATTCTCCTTCCACCCAAATGTGGGTACACCTATAAATATAACCTTCCTCATCCCTAAAACCATCAACGTAATTACTACATAAACGTATAACCCCAAAATTGGTAGTCAGACGCAGTGCTAAAAAAAAACTAGAATTTGGGTCAAAAATAGTTCATGAGGACGAGACAACCGGTTCTAGCTCCAAACACTTTATAAAGTTTAAACAGTCAAAGAGTTTTTCTTTCTGTCATGTTGGAGATACACAGACGATTTTTTATTTTTTATTGGCACCAAACGACTTAACAAATTCTCTCTCCCTAGGAATATTCGTAAAACAAATTTTTCACTAAAAACTGTTGCGTTTGACCGGTTCTTTAAATAGCCACTTCAATTGATTGTGTTTTCTAGTTTGTAAATCGTTTGTTAATTTCAGAGATATTACATTAAGTACCCATGAAATAATAATTTTTTTATTGGAGAACTCACACTTATTTTACAATTTTGAACTTGTTAAGTGGAGTGGTGCCTGATTTTGACCCGGTATTTGGAACTCGACTTGGTTCGATTCCAGATCGAAGGAACCTAAGGGGATTTTACACTTTGTGACTTTAACAGCGGGTTTTCCAGACTCTCTCAAGACTAATGCTGGCACATTTACCTATAAGACTTCCTCATCAAGTGCCCTATTTTGCGTCAGTATACGTTGCCCTAACGCACAATGAAACACTTAGTAATTGTTTTCTCTGCGTCTTACTGTACAAACGGGCTACGAATGAGAAAGGTAAAATAAAGAGTAAATATTCCCGCACTTTTATGCAGGGAGATTGAGAAACCATTTAGTAAAAATCTCTTTATTCATCCAGTCGTGGTTTGAACCCAAAGCGCCGCGTCACAAGCAAACCGGACTAGATGAACCCAACGTTTAGTCCGCGTGCCCACCAATATGGGTTTATAAACAATTGAATATATTATCTCAGAAAAGTCTAAAATGAGCGCTCGTATGATAAGATAGCCCAGTAGATGACACGTCTGCTGAGATAAGGGTCCACGTTCGATCTCTGGTTGAACCAGTCATATATTACCTTGAAAATGGTATTTGGTCTTTTCCACGAGGAATTAACCTTGTGGTCTGGAATCTGGATGTTGGATTATTTTTTGAATTGAGTGAAGATTTAATCGCTAACAGCTAACACACAGGCATTAACGCCATAATTTTTTAGTAATATAATAATAATAATAATTATTATTATTATTATTATTATTATTATTATTATTATTATTATTATTAAGAGAACTACTTGTCGCACACCCTAAGGGCAATAAAATGTGCTTTTAATTATACCCAGCATTCTATTTTATACTTTATTTTTACTGGAACATTATTTGTACTCGTTTCGCTAACAAACTTTTGCCCCAAAATAAAATGTACTTGAGACCTTAAACATTTTCAATTTGATAAAAACAAATCTAATGGGTTTACTTTAAGCACCGCGTCTTATTGACCGTTCGGGTTATACGCTTATGTACTAATTACACTAATTAATTTAGGGATTAGGAAGGTTATATTTAGAGGAAGTTTACTTGCATTTACGTGGAAAACAATTTTGGAAAAAACACCCTCAGTACACCCGACTGGGATTCGAACCTCAATATTCCCGTCATTGGCAGTCTATAGTGTTTTTATTAAAGTTTATTGATGTTTCAATCACAGATAATTAAAACGCCAATTATTATGATAGTATACGCTTTAGTGGCGAAATTGTCTAAGGCGTCAGTCTCGTGTTATACTGGCCTGCTGATGACTGGCAGACAGGGGTTCGAATCCCGGGGGGGTGTATTGAGTTTTTTTTACTTTTGCCATTCTCTTTCCACGCAAATGCGGGTAAATTCCCTCTAAAGTGCTTCCTTCCTCATCCTTACCCCATTAAAGTAGTGTATGTGTATAACCTAAAGCGGTAGTAAGACGCGGTAATATAATAATCCATGATAGTATTGTTTTATATAGCAAAGAGAATATAATGAAAAGCCCCAACATTGTTTGTTTTAGAACAAAACTTTGTTAAACAGGGGAGTATTAGCTATCAACCAACAAAAAATAAATAGAATGTTAAAAGTAATTCAAACTCGCTCTTTATAGAGCACCCATAAGATAAAATCCTGGTTACGCCACTGCACAAGTGTAATGCCTTTTGTAGCCGCGAGTAACGCTGTGTATTGTGCTATGAGGATTGAAGGAGAGGGTGGGAGGAGGTTAAATGGGAGAAGGGTTTGCATCAAGGCCTCTTCAGCAGCTGAACATGAAAAGAGTTCATTAAACAAGTTAAAGTGCTACAACGAAGCGTCTTACATTATTAAAATATCTTCATCACTTGAAGGAAACAAGCGGCTAAGTCACGTATTTTTTAAGGGGGCCACTTCAGCAATAGAGAAGAAAGTGCCACGTTCAGCTCTAACGCAATATTTAGTTCTACGACGCGTTATTTCAAAATATGGTTCACGCCAAAATAAATTCGATAGATTCTGACAGGGCTCTTTTTCCATAACAATCCTATAGTTTGAGTTTTATTAATAGAAAAAAAAGTGTGAAAATGTGACATTAGCTCATTTTTAACGACTATTTAATCATATTGGCGGAGCTGTGAGACTAGTCATGATGAACAAGGGCTCTAAATTTAGCCTTCTTCTAACAAATAAAGTAATTTTTTGATATTTGAGAACTATCAGCGAGCTTTCCTCTTTACCTTAAGATAAGAAGTTTCCTCTCCTTTTCATTGACGCGATAAAGTGTGGTTGTAGATAAAAGGTGAAAGGAGTATAAGATTGGACAGAATAGAGAAGTAGTCCCAGAAAACGATACAGGCTATTGTATTTAAAGCCATGTGGCCTGACAGCGATTGATACTTTCTCGCTGACCGAAGCGGCCGCCTTAAGGGGGGGATGTAGGGAACGCGATAAAAGACAAGTGTTCTTGCAGTTTTTATAGCAAAACTTTTTTTTTTTGCCAAAATAAATCAAATGTTTCTCCAGTAGAAATATGGTTTAGTTTTCTCCCCATGGTGATATCAACAGTTGTTGAATATATGACATAAGCATAGCGGCAATAAAAGAGAAACTTAATAAATGAAGATAAAAATTTGTGATTAAATTCCAGGACATCCTTGGGACAGATATTCAACAACTTTTGATATCACCATGTTAAGAAAATTAAACTTTGTGTTTCTACTCGAGAAATATTTGATTTGTTTTGACCAAAAAGATGTTTTTATATAAAAACTGCGAAAATATTGACCATTTGAATGATTACTCGAAATTTTCTGCGATGACGATGACGATGACAAAGCGACAAAGTTTCTTGTTAATAACTACAGTATGTTCCTGTTATGACAGAATGAAAATTTGTGCACAATGGTTATCTGTGAAGACATTCTAAAATGGTCAAGAACGTTCTTTTCATTGCAGTTTTTATCCAAATATTATTTAATATTTCAACAATGTTCTGTATTAGGAACTTCTATTGACTCTTTATATTCATTAATGTTTAATCAGAAATAATACACGTACAATAATGTTGGGGTAAATTCAAAATTTCTAGCGGACTGTCTCACAAGAGTTGATTGACATGTGATGCACGCTCTTAAGCGAGTGTGGACTGAAATTTTGTTTTATTAACTGTCTAACTTTTCCTTCTTATAAAAATTGGACCGTTCAAGTTAGGTGCTTGGATGAGTTGATACAGGCTCTTAAACCCTTCCTAGTCCTGAGATAAGTTCGAATCCTAATCCCGCACTATGGTTGTGTTTTTTATAACTCCATCGCCCGAACAAAGACAGCGGGTTGTCGAGTTGAGTTGATCCCCCCCTAAGAGCTGCTGCAACGTTCAATGAAAGAAGAAGAAGAACAAAGATGAAGCCAGTTCTATTCCTCCCCGGCCTGTACACCGCGCATTCTTCTGGAGCACAGGAACAATGATTGAGTCTGTGCTCGAACCCAAGGCAATACGCGAGGAAGGAAACATCCATCAACACGGTCCGCAGGCTGATCGTGGTCTTGTGCGCTTGTTTCAGGCGTTCAGTGCGATCAGCCACTCTCACTACGTCCCCCTTTCGCAAGCACGCGAACCTTCACAGGGATCCGAACCTAAGGCCCTTCGTCCACCGAGGAGATCAAAACCACTCATGACCTAGGCAACTTTTGCATTCAAACAATGCTTCCCTCGTCCACAGAGGAGACTACGACTTTAGCGTTGGGTGATAAATACATGGTAAGGTGACTGGACATGTTGGTCGCCAGGTTATAAGTTGCCTGTTAGTAGTTGCGGCGTGCACTTATGGAGATGTACGCAGTGTTTTATTTCCATCTGTGCAAGCTTAAGTTTCGCACAATGTCAAAGAAAAAACAAATGGCTAATGTAAACTTTGTTCTTGAGGTAGAAAATCCCCCCCATTTTGAACTACCTTTTACCTTAATTTTTTTTTTTTTTCAAAATCTGGATGAACCCAAAATTGTTTCCGGGCCTTTTTACGAACTTTTAAATACATGTAGCCAACAACCAGGTCCTCATTAGACGAATACATTTTCGCGACTGATAGAAAATAGGTTTCTTGTGTGGACGGCAGTAAGTGACCAGTAGCCCGCGTTGTATTGCGTCACGTTGGTTTTCTTGGTGGATGAAGGGCTAAGGGCCGTTTGCAAGAACGTCACTAAGTGGACACTAGTGTGGGTTTGCTTGCGTCATCGTAGGTTAAAAGGTGGAGCTTGGGACCACACTATCGGTCCACTAAGCATTCACTTACGTTCTTACATACAGCCCTGTTTTTCTCAGGTCCTCGAGGTTGTTGTGCTACTAAAGACCTCAAAAAAAGGGCCTTTCATAAAATACAAACATCGCCATGGCCAAAGACTCGTTCAACAAGAAGAGGGAGGTTACTGCTGACCAGCAATCAGGGGCGTTGCACGAAATATAATGGGATGAGGGGGGGGTGAACCAGTGTTTTTCCCAACCCAAAAATTTCGAAATTAGAAAAATTCACAAGAAACAAAGGAGAGTACAAAAAGGGCAACATTTGTTCATACTGGATTTTTAAAGCTACAAGGCTTTTTCAGTGCTTAAGGAAATAACTTGAATTATTATTTATTTCAGTTTACCTGCATCTGAGCTAAATATCCAATTGAAACTTAAATATATTTATTTAGATTTGCAGATATCGTTCAAATCGTGTATTTTAGATTAAAAAATTTAACTGTCTTTATAACAGCGGTTTCCAACATTTTGTAGTTTATGAACACAACTTTTCTCTCTGCGGCCATCGCGACCCTTTGATAACTTAAAAGCATTCAAAGCCTAGTTTTTAAGTTTTTTTCACTGTGTATTACTACCAGCCCAGATTATCTTCAGTTAAATACACCAGTGGGATAGGTAACATCTAGAGGAAATGTACCTATATTTGTTTGGAGGGATATTAGGATAAACTACCCCTTGCTAGAATTAAAATTCTTACTTCACCCTCACCAATAAACCAAACGAAAAGAGCGTGACATTAAAACCGCATGTCCATGAATGCTTGTTTTAATTAATATAAATTGCTTATAGTAATGATTATATGTGACTAATATGTAGTAAAATAGAATCAATAAACCCGGGGTCGGGGGATGATTTTATATTATGCTAAGCAATATTACAAGGCTGCCACATTTAACAAGTCAGCAAGAAGCTATTAGAATGGAATAGCCAAAAAGAACCTAAGCAACAACTAGGTCGTTTTTAGCACTTAAACAACTTACATTTCTATTAAAATTATGTGTCTTCCTATAATCACTAAAATCCTTGAGTAAGTAAATATAAAGCTAAACACTCTATATTGTGACCCCACACAAAACAAGCTGCGACACTCAGGTTGGAAACCGCTGCTTTATTATAACACATTTGGAAGAAATATTTAACTAGTTAGCACCCTGAGATGTAGAACTAGCTTGTCACTTAATAAAAAAATTAGCAATTTGGCCATGTTTATTTAAAAACAGTTTCAACTGTTATAAATAAAGCAATAAAAAATTGAATTTATCGATATTTCTACAGTATTTTGATACCTGTCTATACCAATGTCCTGCTTCATAATCTCATGGAAGTTGCTCTAAAATGTTAATACTGGTACGTCCATAAACTATTCAAAACATATTTTAATTTAGTGCGTGAGAATGAAGGGGCTTCCCTTGACATTTTACTAAATAACTTATGGCAAATTCGAAATCAGCACTCTAAACAACATGGTTATACGAAATTACTAAACAACGAATTTAAAAATGTATCCCAAATTAGAAAATGTTAAAGGATGAAAAAAAAACTTAAGTTTTTGTTTAATGTAGTCTACTTAATCAAATGAAAAATTATAAGAGTTGTAACAATGTAATACAGCCCTATTACTCCTCTTCCTTCATTGTTGCTTTGAGCCTATTTAAATTGCTTTAATGAAAGCCTCTTTTAATAAACAATGAAATAAGATACATTAGTTCAATTCAATCTAGTATGGATACTTGCTAGAAAAATTAGTGTGTATTTCAGAAGTCAAACATTAACACTAACCTCAATGTCCTCATTTCATCAGTCAGAGCTTTCGATAAGAAAACAATAAAATGTTGCGTAACATTCGCTGAATTTATGCCTTCAAAATTTAATAAAGCCCAAATTAAGGCATTGGCTGTACAACATAAGATAATTTGACTCATAAAACTGCGACAGTCTAGCAGCCATGAAAGTCACAACTAAAAACACTAAGCAATAAATAAAACATTGGCTGACAATGCTGTAACTTCAAGCATTGCTGGCCGAGTGATTTATTAACTAAGCCTTCTACAATTTACCACAGGCGGAATCTCCTTTAAATGTTTGACGATTTTTT
>CABFWB010001188.1:154838-180141 GCA_902151455.1 Timema bartmani
TTTTTGTAGAGTAGGGATCAACAGTTGGGAAATTTTAAATTTGTCTGTACGGGTCTGGGGTTAAGGACTTTCATAATAGAAAGTAATGGGGGTACAGAATAAGCCTAGAATTTCCCAACTTCAGATCTCAAATCTCACAAAATTTCAAGCTTTTAACCAACATCGGGGAGGGGTGACACCCCCAACCACCAGCCCCCGGCGCGACGCCCCTGTGTTTGTCAGCTCCATGAAACAAGCTCAAGGAGCGCATTGAAATTATGAAGAGCCACGTTTGAAGAGTTGTATATCAAGATTAATCATTGTTATGAACTTTAATCATGAGTTAATGTGGCTAAAATTTATTTTAGTGCTGTTTTTATATGTTTTGATGCTAGGCTGCTATTATAAAAAATTTAAATAAATTGTAAAATGTAAAATCAAAAATAAAAGTCTATAAATGTCATTAATTTGAGTCGTTTGATTATTTAGCTAACCTAATAACATTACTACCTAACAAAAACATTTTTTTGCACGGAGGGTGGGGGGAGGGAGTTGGGAGGTTATGAGAGGAGTGGGTATTCATAGATTTGAAAAAAAGCCTAATCAAGGGGTACGGGAGGAAAAAAAGGTTGGGAACCGCTGGGCTAGACCTACACTGCTGTGTCTGTGATTATATCATTGAGGCTTTTGAGAAACGTGATGACTTAAATTATTGTTGTATGAATACGTGAAAGTAGATTTATTAACGTTGTCTAGCCATGGTATAAGAATCTTCCCATGAACATTTGATACGGGTCGTACGGGGACGCGGCGATAGTCACTTGGCCTTAAAGATTAATTTCACTTAAAGCCAGTTGGCCTAATATAATTTAGCCTAGAAACTAGCTTCGCAGAAAGTGAGTTAAATTAGACTCTAGAGTAATTTGGCCTAGCGTCTAGGTCAAATGACTCTATGCCAACTGACCTGAGTCCAGTTGAAGAATAGGGCTTCTGGTCAGTGGAGGGTAGTGGGAAGAAGTTCGAGCCAGCTGAGATGAGACGACGTGTGATATATGAGACGGTCGGCGGGACTCAATCCCTGCTGATGAGATAATCTGAGCCAGGGGGCGGGTCGTCAGGGAGACTACCAGTTGCTAGAGGCCCGCAACACACGAGACATATTGGTATCGACGCTGTGCTCCTCGGCTTGTCATGGCTACAACTACTGGAATATAGCAACATGTGTTTTTTTACAACTTTTATATATCAGGTGCCGTGGTGTAGTGGTCAGTGAACCTGGCTACGAACCTAGGAGTCCCGGGTTCGATTCATGGATGGTACCTTGGATATTTTTCCCTAAAGGGGAATTATTACAACGGTCGCCAAGGGCTAGTAAATTAGCCTAAAGATAGTTTTAAAGACTCCCACTCGCTCACACCCCCATATTCACTATCATCACATCGTCTCGTTGAAGGGTACGTGTAGACAACCTCCATAGGTGTAACTGGGCAACGTTCTGTGTCATCAGAGCAGCAAATAGTCTACACACAGGCGTCCGAACTGGATGTTATCTTCCTCCGAGTCAGTAATATCATACGATTAAAAAACAAAAAACTTATATTGCGGTATTATATATAAACCAGTTTTAAGCCTGTCTTTGACAGGCTGATTTAACGTAAACTGAGTATGCAAGGTCGGAAGTCGGCAAAAAATCCTATCCACTGATGCCTTAGGGTTCGGCCAGACTGACAAGCGTGCGAGCGAGCGCGCGAGCGAGCGAGCGCGTAAGCGACTAGGTGGCCACACTGGCGAGCGCGCGAGCGAGCGAGCGCGTGATTAGCTGATACCTCTCGTTATTTGTTGACGAGGAGGCTCCGAATTTTGGCTGAGTGAGTTGAGGGTGGTTTTAACAAGTGATTTATTGTTGTGGTTTTCTCCTCCTCTCTCCACGCTAATGGTGATTCTTATTTGTAAAGGCCTACTTTGATAATATTGAAGTATTTTAACATATCAGTTTTATATAAATATATACATGGTTTATGATCTTAACAATTAAATTAGGCCGTTAATAGCAAGTGTGCTAATAATAAGAATTGAATAGTCAAACGGTGACCTGGTGGTCTAGGCGTAAGGTGTCTGACCTCTTTGCTGAGGGTTCGGGGCTAAATCCTCGGTCCCGGCACAGATTTATCTGATTGCCAAAACCTTCCTTCACCTCTGAAAAGACGTGTATTAATCACAACTTGTGAATGTGAGGAATGCCAGGCCTCCACCGAGGTTCGGATTCCACGTTAAACTGTAGGTCCTCCATTTCATCTCACAATCACCCTACCATTGCAAATTAGCGTAAGTACGTATAACCCGATCGGGTAGTAAGACGCGGAGCTAATAATAATAATAATAATAATAATAATAATAATAATAATAATAATAATAATAAATAGTCAAAGCTATTATTTATGCTTTTAGTGAGGATTACTCCATCTAGCTATCATATTCTGAAAATTGAAAATTGACACCTGGACACGGGAATCGAACCCGGGACCTTTGGCTTTGTACGCCAAGGCTTTAACCACTGAGCTATCCAGGTGTAATTTTTCACTTTTCAGAATATGATATCTAGATGGAGTAATCCTCACTAAAAGCATAAATAATAGCTTTGGCTATTTAATTCTTAGTATGAAATCCCGTACAATTATAATAATTGTACAAATGGCAGCAATAAGCCAACTACCGAGTCGAGGATGGCTGCGTTATCTGATAGATAGCTCGTGATATTATTATAATCACATACTTGTAGCTGACGATTTCCGCACTACATCATAGGCTCTGCTTTAAAATATGAGTGAAGAATGACCCTGGGCACGGGACGAATCCTGGATAGCTCAGTAGTTAGAGCATTGACGTACTAAGCCAAAGGTACCGGGTTTGATTCCCGTGTCCAGGTGTGATTTTTCAATTTCCAGAAAGTGTGCTAAACCTATCGATAGTAATAAAAAATTAATAAAAAGGTCAAAATGAGAAGTTTTCCTAGCACTCGATGAACCAACACACAATAATATTGCCTAGCGCCTGTAAACTAGACTGTACCGGGTCGAGCGTGCGCGCTTGAAAAATAGAACCAGTTCTATCTTTCAAGCGCGCTCGCTCGCGCGCGCGCTCCAGTCTGGCCACCTCTCATTACAACCCATGTATTCTATTTTATATTTTAGTCGCTCGCGCGCTCGCTCGCTCGCTCGCGCGCTCAGTCTGGCCGCCCCCTTATTCATCGCTGTAGGCTTTGTATTAGTCGAGGAAAAGGGATTTGACAACAGAAATAATATAAATTAAAACATCATAGTTTTTTTTAAGTTCATTGTAGTATTTTTAAATGTAAAACGAAATTTGATCTTATCGTTAAATTGACTACACTAGAGTCGCGAAAATAAGCAAACCGATACATATCCACTATAAAACTTTTACTGAATTTATAATGTAATCCATTTGACGCTCTATTTTCATTTGTTGATCTTATTCTGTAGCCGATGCTCTATTTCCAAAATAAAGTACTATGTAGAAGATTTAAAAAAAATATTTCTAGTTTGTTTTTACTGTCCTACAATTACTGTATTTATATCTTACATCGCAATCAGAAAATGGGCAGAGTTTATTAAAACAAAGTTAAATGTTCCGTGAAAAAAAAAAGAGTAGGCAAACTCATACTAAAACTTATTTACACTTTGATTCTGTATTATCCGGCCCGGAGGCCGGAATGCCGCCACTTTAGGCCGGATAGTCGCGACTCTAGTGTGCCTGTCCTTGACCTGGCTATCGGTTACTAATGCGTGTTTTATTTAATTAAAAACACATTTAGACACTACACACTGTTAGTTTTGAGAACCTATACCTCCGTAATTTTTTAGCTTACTTCGATTATCAGCTCAATTAGAACCGCTTCAGTGGCCGCATGGCCTAAGGCGCTATTCTCGCAATAGCCTAGACTGCAGATGACGGGGAGATCTAAGTTTAAAGCTTGGTCGGGTGTACTGAGGGTGGTTTTTCCGAACTGGCTTTCCACGCAAATTCGAGTACACTTTGTAATGATTTTGTTTTGGACCCCTCTAAAATATTCACAAAGTCGTGGATGAAGTGTAATTTTCTCTAAAGTACTATAAGTAAATTATCCTTTTAATACTTCATCCATGGAAAATCACGCATTTTCAGAAATAATGTCAATGTAATACGCTTTAAACTTTTTTTATCAACTCCGTAGCATTGAAAAGATCTTATGACGCTGGCTCCCTATACCCAATAGGAAGCCAGCCTTCACAACATCGTATTCCCAGGAGTCTTTCTATTAGTTGGTTGACACTGTTGACAAGGGGTCCAAGAGGCAAGGGGTAGGTCATATATAAGCCGCTTGTGCATATTAACACACAGAGAGTGCCACTAACTTAAATCCATAAAGTACACATAACATGTTAGTGAGTAAATTTACAGAAAAATAATCTGTAGTTCAATGAAAATTGTATCATTTTATATAATATCTTCGTACCGAAGGTGTAATCATCTTCATAAACCGTGTGCAACATCAAAAGTCTTGTTTACTCAATATCGTTATAGATAGTGTTCAATCACAGGGCATTATCACGATTACAATCGATACCGCTTTAATTAGTGCTCGATCACGGGGCAAATATCAGCTAAGTAAACGGTAACAATTTTAACTGTCGCTCAACCAGGGGCTATACACACCAATATTAAACCATATCATCTTCATTGGTGCAATCGTGGGTTAAACAATCCGTAGCATGATAAATCGGCGCCCAACGTGGGGCACAATATCACATTATAAATCCCATAGCACGATAACTTCCTATAAATATAACCTTTCTAATCCCTAAAACCACTATCGTAATTAGTACATAAGCGTATAATCCTAACGGGTAGTAAGACACGGTGATAGTAAAAAAAAGCTCAATTAGGACGTCATATAAATACAACGCGTTACGTAGATCGTTCCCTTGTGAAACGGGCCTTGGTTCGCACGATACGATATTTGCACCCACACGCGCGCAGTCAAATAGGATTTATGAGCTCACCCCATCATGATTTATCGTTCATTCCTAGCAGGCGAACTGTTAGAGTGTTGGCGTCATTGATATCATTAGGACCGCTACACTACGATAGTGAAATGCGTGGGGAATTCCGTGTGCTATGGGTACAGCCCTGCATCCGCAAGGCTTTAATTATCATCTGCAAGGCTTCAATCAGCATCCGCGAGATTAAATCTTCATCCGCAAGGTTCCAATCAGCATCCCAGAGATTTAATCATCATCCGCAAGGCTTCAATCCGCATCCACGAGGTTTAATCCTCATCCACAAGGCTTCTATCCGCAGCTGAAATACTTCAATCAGAATCAGTGAGGTTAAATCATCATCCGCAAGGCTGCACCCCGCATCCGTGAAGTTCAATCCTCATCCGCAAGACTTAAATCCATATCCGCTAGGTTCAATCCTCATCCGCAAGGACTCAATCCGCGACCGCGATGTTCAATCCTCATCCGCAAGGCTTCAATCAGCGACCGCGATCTTCAATCCTCATCCGCAAGGCTTCAATCCGCGACCGCGATGTTCAATCATATCCGCAAGGCTTCAATCCGTGACCGCGATGTTCAATCCTCATCCGCAAGGCTTCAATCTGCAGCTGCAAGGCCTCACTTCACATCCGCGAGGCTCAATATTCATCCACAAGGATTCAATCCGTATCCGCAAGGCTTCAAGTCTCATTCGCAAGGCTTCAATACTCATCCGCAAGGCTTCACTCCACATCCGCGAGGTTCATTCCTCATCCAAAAGGCTTCAATCCACATCTGAAAGGCTTCATTCCGCATCCGCGAGATTCAATCCTCATCCGCAAGGCTCCAATACACATCCGCGAGGTTTAATCCTCATCCACAAGACTTCAATCCACATCCGCAAGGGTTCACTCCTCATCCGCAAAGCCTCAATCCTCATCTGGGATCCTCAATCCGACACTCAACAACTTTTTGTTATCACCGCGTCTCACGACACGTTTGGGTTGTACGCACATTATGTAACTTACTAAATTGCGCTGTGGAAGGTCTAATTTTGAGATTGTGTACCATCATTTGCGTGGAGGAAGAGTGATAAGCATGTTAGGACAAACCACCCTCAGACCTCAGTACACTCGACCGGCATTTGAACCCCGATACCCTCATCATCGGCAGTCTAGTCTAGTGCTAGAATGACCTCATTATACCATTCGGCCCCCGAACCGGGTCAATTTACTTTTTGATTTTGCTCCACGCCTCATTAATCGTCCACCCAATTACACTAACAGGGCAAGGCAAAGGAAAGTAGAAAAGTATTATTATTATTATTATTAGCACCGCGTCTTACTACTCGTTCGGGTTATACGCACTTACGCTAATGTGTAATGGTAGGGTGATTGCGAGATGAAATGGAGGACCTACAGTTTAACGTGGGATCCGAACTACGGTGGAGGCCTGGTATTCCTCACATTCACAAGTTGTGATTAATACACGTCTTGACAGAGGTGAAGGAAGGGTTTGGCAATCAGATAAATCTGTGCAAGGACCGAGGATNCCCGGACCCTCAGCACAGAAGTCTGACACCTTACCCCTAGACCACCAGGTCACCCAAAAAGTAGAAAAGGTATCCGCATTTTCTCGGAGCGAAAAATGGGGGAAACTATTAAGGATAATCCCCTCTCGATCCGAATTAAAACCACAACCTTCCCCATCACTGATAAACCAAACAAGACGACCTCGACGTTTGGTCCGTGCGACCACCAATGCAGTTTTTTTTCCAGTTTATCAAAGATTTCCAATTAGGCTTAATCTATTATATATTTTGTGAAGTTTGTTAAACAACTAAAAAATATACGCTCAATGGCGTGAGCCCGCAAGCGAGCTACACCGACCCAGCGACCGCCGTATGTTGACAAAGATAGTACAAACATTTGTGGATAGAGGGCGTCATGTTGAAAGGACCAGTGATATCTACAGTAGCCCCATGGCTTCTTTGGTGCTGACTGACAGCTCACAGCTGACGGCTTTGAAAAGCTACCAGACCAAATTATGTATCCCTACGCCGAACCATATGATCTGCAAAAAACATGTGTTTAGCAGCGGTCACTTCTGACAGTAAAAATTTAGGTATATACCTAAATGTTGACTGTCAGAAGTCAGCTGTGAACTGTCAGTCAGCACCAAAGATGCCATGGGGCTACTGTACGTTTAGGCGTGGCCTAGCACGCGGCCTCAACTGGATGTTTCTTCTGGTTTGTAAAAATACTGTGCAAGAACAGGGATTCGAACCTTTTTAAATGGTACGGAGTGGAGAGGTAACCTTAACATGTGATCAGCACAACGAGCCATTAATCTCAGTTTTCTAGACCGTAGTCGCTACTTATTTATTCAAGTAGCTCCTCATTTGCCCTCACGAGGCTGAGTTTGACCCCGTTACAGACCAACTGCTTCACAGACAAATCTGGAAGCGCCTGGGATCGAACCCGTAGCACTGGACCACAGAGGTGATCTTGTTAATCGATTAATGTCATCAATAAATTATGTAAATCAATATTTACACTTATATAATGTCTATAACGCTTAGCAAATTTAATCCTATAGTCCTTAATCGTAAGCCGTTAATTTAAATTGGTTCCTCTTCGCTTCCTACGAGCTTTATGATTCTATTAACAATGTTTTGTCAAAGATTGATGTGACGTTAGACAAATAATGTTAAAACTTTAATCACAAAATCTAAGTAAAATAAACATTGAAAGCTATCTTTAAGCTCAAAGGATCAATAAACATAATTTATGTATAGTGTTTAAACTGTTTATCTTTGAGTAAAAAACTATGAGTACATGTGTGTTTTATGTTTTAAATTCTCTTGACTATTGACCAATATTTATATTTTTACTTTTATGCTAAGGGTGACGCCTCGGTCAGCAAAAAGTATCAATCGCTGTCAGGCCACACGGCTTAAAAAACAATAGTCTGTATCTTTTCTGGAAATACTTCTCTATTCTCGCTAAGTTTACACTCTCTTTCGCTCTTCACCTACAACCACTCTTTGTCATATTAATAAGAATGGAAAAGCGTACAACCCGAACGAACGCGGCGCTAAAAAAAAAGGGAAAGAAAACTATGAAACTTCCTATTTCAAGGTAAAGAGGAATGCTCTCTGCTAGTTCTCAAATATTTTCAAATGTTCTGTTGTGAGCCTATCAAAAAATTACTATTTATTAGAGGAAGGCTAAATCTAGAGCACTTTTTCATCAAGCCTAGTCTCATAGCTCCGAAATTATGATTACAATGTCGTTGAAAATGAGCTAATATCACATTTTCACACATTTCTTTATATTAATAAAACTCAAAATATGTGTTTTTTGTTAATGGTGTTTCAGTGGTTGAAAAAATGGACTTACTAAAAATGCAACTTTAAGTGATCAATTATGATAAATTGGGGTGAACTAACCTCCCCTCCAACCCCTCCAAGACCGAACAACCCTGGTGACAGGTAATATCACAATGACTAAGATAAGCCTGTCTGGGTTAAATGAATCGTTGTAGTTCGGGAATTTCCTCTATGAAAATAATAACTAATTGAAGTCATTTTATATTATTTATTACATTTTCAATTTATTATAACGTGCAATTTATTAACCGACTAATTATATCAGAGCATGAATTACAAACTAGCTTACTCCATAACAGTCACAAGGAGACCCCCCAAGTTGTCAAATCGTCACTGTGAGAGGAAAATCCTAATTTTGTCAATTATAATTTTAACGAACGTGCAGGGAATCAAACCAAATACTCTTGGTTCAGAATAAGACCAAATAAGACAATTATTATCAAATTATTTAAAGGAAGTTATCTACTTTAGTACACATAATATATTGTTTAATGAAGACATAGAAAACTAAAATATATTTTACTTTTTCCACTAACAGTGAGGTCGAAGTTCAAATCTTATTCAAACTAATTGGGAGAGGTTTTAATCCAACCTATGGATTAAAACGTTAAAAACCCCTTGTTTTAAAATATGATCAAATAAAATCTATCAACAAAATATGTGTATTCCCGTAGTTAATTTTGTGTTGGTTCCCCTCGGGGCCAGCTTTAAGAATTTATAGGCCATGAGCCCTCACTTTTTTAAGGCACCTCTTTTTTATAAAGTACGTGTTTTAAAACTTTTTTTTATGGATTGTAACATTTTAAAATGGTTAAATTAGCTATTTAGAGGTGGGTAATTGATGTTATAAAGAACTAGTTGATAAAATAAAATAGTGTAAACTCGCGATTTTATAAAAATGTGAGAATACAAAAAAACAATATTTAGTGTTATTTTGTTTTCTCTCGTTGTAAGTACACGTTAAGTTTAAAGCTTTGTTCTTACCAGTTACAGAATCTTTAAAGGTGTCGATTAAAAAAAATCGACTTCTTAAAAACTCATTACGAATTATAGATTGGGGTAAAATAACCCCCTTCACCCCCTCCCAGATTGAATGACCCCGGTGTAAGGTAATATTGTTGGCATTCTGATTTTTTTTTCCGTCGTTATATATGAGTATCACATTATCTGTAGGTAGTTACTCTAGTAAATATATTTTTAGTGTGGACTAAAACGTATTTATCTGCAAATAATATCATTGAAGACTAAAATGAAGGCAGATATGACATTTTTCGGTGACAGTGAAGTAGGGATTCAAATCTTGTTTATAATCATTGGGGGCTGAAGGGGGGGGGCTAGCTCTAAATTAAATTTTTAAATAGGCCTTGTGTTAAAACTTATGGACTAATTGTTTTTATCAACAATCAGTATATTTGAGCCTGATCCTCTATTGTCCCCCAATGGTCAGTTGAATCCTTTGAAACAGGTGCCTCGTCTAGTATTTTCTATTTTTAATATGACAAATTAAATTTAATATAAATAAATCATTATTGAATATAAAGTTGGTCAAGCAAGGCTATATATTTCAGTCGTCTTTTTGACGATGGTTTATAGCAGAAAAGAGAAAGGATATAGGCCTAATAGAATAGTGATAATTTTCCCTGTGATAACAGTGATCTACACATTTTCTATAATGTTGGCCAAATTAACTTTTATTTGGGACTAAAATTATGTGAACGTGAGTATCGCATATTTATTTCTATATCAAGGGTCGGGAACGTGCGGCTCCGGAGCCAAATGCGGCTCCAAGCCAGAAAAATGGCGGCTCTTTTCATGAAATGTCGTTCCTTAAATATACACATATAAGCTGTTATTTAATAATTATGTTTTCCAACACACCCTTCAAGGTGACATTTGTAGCAATGACTCATTCATAGCTATTACTACTGTTACAGCTCGGTGCATAATATTGGATTCAGATCCTTAAAATAATCCAAAATCAATATTCGATATAATAAACATGCATACATTATACTCATACATCCTTTTGGGGTAAGAACTAATTGCCTACCAAATTTCAGCTTCCTATTAGGCCTTATGCTTTTCGAGATATTTTAGCTGGACAGAGGATATTAACTGTCAATAATTATTATAGGGAGTATTCATAAAATAGAGGACATATTTACCGATTTTTAATTTTACTATTTTATTACATATACATTTTTAACCAATTGTAGCAAAGATCACAGAATGTAAAAAATTGCGCTGCAGAACATAATTATTGTAAGACGCCTAATCTGCAAAATTAACACTGTGAAATCTAAATCAAGAAAGTATTGAATTTAGAACTCATTCCAGAAATATTGCTTATTTAACTCCGACATAGGCAATGTTCAATTTTAAGATAAAAAATTGTTTAATCAAACAAAGAGTTTTCACCAATAATAAATTGATAAAAAACCTAAATTATTATTATTATTATTATTATTATTATTATGATAATAATAAACATTAATCACCTGAGTAGTAATGTTTTTCATTTGCTTAGTAGATCCTATGTGTCATTAACAGTATTTGTTTCGTGATTTTACTATTATGATAAATAGGCCTACATTATTAAAATAATAAATGCAAAGGAAGGTTCAAACACTATACAAATTAAGATAAATATTTTACTAAGCCACATTAGATATATTAAAAGTGTTAAAAGCATGGCCATATTTTTCTATTGACCACAATAGGTAAACACCCCGGTGGGGGTGCGGTGTGTGTGTGGGGGGTGGGGGGGGGGCAAGGACATAATTGATGGCACAACAAATCTCTGCTTAGGAAAAACAAGTAAAATAAAAATAATAACAGTGCTGATAAAGCATAATTTAAAAAAACAGGGCCTACGTGTGTGTCCTACATTGATCGCTAACAGAATATAATTAGAAAAATTAGCAAACATTACAATAATTGTTTTATTTGTATAAAAACACATTCTAACTTAGTTAAAAAT
The DNA here is from genome assembly GCA_902151455.1 of Timema bartmani. Classification (NCBI taxonomy): domain Eukaryota; kingdom Metazoa; phylum Arthropoda; class Insecta; order Phasmatodea; family Timematidae; genus Timema; species Timema bartmani. The sequence continues at coordinate 166,225 of CABFWB010001188.1, forward strand.
ATGAAACAGCAAACAAGTTTGAATTTTCTATACGGATCATAGTGTTATTTAAAACCACTATAAATTGAAAATAAAATAAAAATTATTTATCTAACAAAAATTAAAATTAAATTAATATAAATATTATTAAAATAACAGCTTTCTTTGTAACAGAGTAGATGTGTATCTGTTCAAAAATCGTTTATACGATTATAATGAAATCTTGATACGCTCAACTCTGGCAAGTTAATAAAAAACTCTACTTCTCACAGTTAATATTTTAAGGAAACCAATGTGATTAACTCAATCAGTTAAAACGCTAAACTCAATTACTGTAACTTTTTAAAATGTAAAACAGTCAGAAACTACTATTATGAGCGATAACATGGTTTCATAACAAATATCCCAATTAACCATTCCCCTTATTAATCACTTTGACAGACATAAGATTATAAGGAAATTATAAGTTGGATCAATGTGTAGGGCTGTAGGCTGTACATAGTTTCAGTCTTTCAGATTAATCTCATGGATTGGCTAAGATAAAAACAACTTTGTAAGCCCATGTTAGATTATCAAACATTGTCTAAGCTTGTATAGTTAAATGTGACCAAATAATTGACACAAAAATATAATTTATAATATTGTATTTAAAAACAAAAACTGTGGTGACTGGATTTTTACCGGACCAAGGAAATCAAAATAGATATCGTAGGTGGTAAACACTTACCCTCCCTCACAACAATTACGTGCATATAAGCGGTGATCTCATTATTCATCAATGAAGACAACATAAACAGGATATAAACAATGGTTTCTTCACAACAATCAAGTGAATAGGAGCTGTGATCTTATTCTTCATCAATGAAGACAACACAAACAGGAGATAAACAATGGCTTCTTCACAACAATCAAGTGAATAGGAGCTGTGATCTTATTCTTCATCAATGAAGACAACACAAACAGGATATAAACAATGGCTTCTTCACAACAATCAAGTGAATAGGAGCTGTGATCTTATTCTTCATCAATGAAGACAACACAAACAGGATATAAACAATGGCTTCTTCACAACAATCAAGTGAATAGGAGCTGTGATCTTATTCTTCATCAATGAAGACAACACAAACAGGATATAAACAATGGCTTCTTCACAACAATCAAGTGAATAGGAGCTGTGATCTTATTCTTCATCAATGAAGACAACACAAACAGGATATAAACAATGGCTTCTTCACAACAATCAAGTGAATAGGAGCTGTGATCTTATTCTTCATCAATGAAGACAACACAAACAGGATATAAACAATGGCTTCTTCACAACAATCAAGTGAATAGGAGCTGTGATCTTATTCTTCATCAATGAAGACAACACAAACAGGATATAAACAATGGCTTCTTCACAGCAATCAAGTGAATAGGAGCTGTGATCTTATTCTTCATCAATGAAGACAACACAAACAGGATATAAACAATGGCTTCTTCACAACAATCAATTGAATAGGAGCTGTGATCTTATTATTCATCAATGAAGACAACACAAACAGGATATAAACAATCACTTCTTCACAAGAATCAAGTGAATAGGAGCTGTGATCTTATTCTTCATCAATGAAGACAATACAAACAGGATATAAACAATGGCTTCTTCACAACAATCAAGTGAATAGGAGCTGTGATCTTATTCTTCATCAATGAAGACAACACAAACAGGATATAAACAATGGCTTCTTCACAAAAATCATATGCATAGGAGCTAGTTTCTCATTCTTCATCAAGAAAGACAACACAAACAAGATACAAAAAATGACTTCTTTACAACACTCAAGTAAAAAGGAGCGGCGATCCCCGTTTTCAAAAAGTAAGACAGTATAAAGGTAGGTAGACATTGGCTTCCTGACAACATTAACTCGCAAAGGAGTGGTGTTTATATGGTACTTTATTAGTTATTGCATATTACATGCTCTTATATGTATCATGACATTCACTGTATTGGAAGTTATTCTTTATCTGAACCCTATCGCGCGTATATCTTTACACACAAATAATTTTAAACATTAATTTTTTATTAACTTAATACTATTTTAAGCGTGAATTATGATATTTTATGATTGTGTGATGTCTTTCTCGTTAGGCTTGAGATTATAATTAGTAGATGGCAAATTTGCTTTAAATTTGTAGCATTAGTTCGCTAAAGGATAGTCAAGGTAAACACTATTGCCCGTAAAAGTGTGTTAAGCGAGGTAATGATTCAAAGCTGTGGATAGCATGAGTTTGAAAAGTAGGTATTAATAAAAACCTTCCTCGTAGAGACAAAAATCAAGTACCTAACGGCTCTGAACTGATTCAACATATGTTTGAAATACATTTAAAAAAAATTAAACAGTAAGATCAAAAGAAAATAAATCATTACAAAGGGCTATATAAAAATGTAATTTTTAAATGTAATAATAAATTATTTTATAAAGTAATAAGGCGATCATATTGGAATCTTTACAAGATCATCTATAGCAAGTCATTATGACAATTACAAAATATCCGCTACTTAAAATTAATAGTTTTTGAGATAACCTACTAATCTAATTCCTTTAATTAAAACGTCAATTTGATCAAATTAAAAAATACTAACAATTAAAATTAAAACACAGCCAGAATCTGTTATTTGGAGCCAACAGTTCAATTTCTGTAAAATGTTCAGAGACTTCAACACCCTTGAGGAAAAAGAACCCTTTTGGAATCTTTCGACTATATTTTGGCGTGAACCATATCTTGAAATAACGCGTCGTTAGAGTTGAACGTCTGCACGGCAATTTCTCGCTTACCAAGGCGGCCCCCTTAAGTATATGTTAATTGATTGAATAATTATTTTCTAACTCAAACGAGTTGTGTAACAAACTTCATAAGTGACAGGAACTTAAAGCTTTAGTTTATGACAAAATGAAATATTTCAACGAATTGACTCATTTTACCGAAACTGTTTTATAACCCAATGACTAAAATCTATCAATATAAATTGTTATGCGCACCAATGAGTACGTGAACAAAGACTTTAATCTCGTCCTATCCTGTTTACTCGGTAAATTGAAAGCTGGGGTTCGAATCTCGGTCGGGTATATTGAAAGGTTTCTCCTTCGGTCCTTCCTCTCCAAATGGTCTTCCACTCTCTCCACACGTAAATGGGTATATACTATATAAAGTAGCATCATGGCTTCTTCGGTGCTAACTAACAGCTCACAGCTGACTTCTGTCAGTCAACATTTAGGTATATACCTAAATTTTGACTGTCAGAAGTGACAGCTGCTAAACACATGTTTTTGCAGATCATATGGTTCGGCGTAGGGATACATAATTTGGTCTGGTAACTTTTCAGAGCTGTCACCTGTCAGCACTAAAGAAGCCATGGGGCTACTGTAGGTATTTCATCTAAATTCTACCTTCATTCCCACCTATCTGCGTTTGTGCAAATATGTGGATAGCTCGGACGGATATTAAGACGCGGATAGATTTATTAAATTGAAAATGTTCTCGAAAATACGTACTGTAATTCTGTATTTGTTATATTGTCAATAAAAATTATGGATGTTTCCAATAAAACCTCTTTTGAAAATAGTGTGTCTAAAACAAAAACGCTATTATACAACAAGGGTTGAGGTCTGTCTTCGTATTTCTTGCGAAGTCTCATAAATATGGCTTGCTCCATAGCGTCCATAACAATCTCTAGGATATCAGGAAGTGGCAGAAAGAACCCTGAAAGGACAGACACATACTTACTGCATGTATTTTGTATAAATATGTAGATTTTATATTTATTTGTAAAGTAATTTTAATTACAGTAGTAAATTTAGTAAAGGGCTAGTAAATTCGTTTGAGGATTTTGAACCCAAATAGTGCTGAATTATGCAGGAAAACTGTTAAATCAAATAAATAGATCATCATAATCATCATCATGCACAGTTTCCTGCCATTGGCCGGGTCTATCTCGAACATAAGCCTCTCTATTTACTTCTCTACTCCCAACACCTTTCTTCCTCTACGCAATCAATCCACTCCTCTCCTCACTCCCTTTATCCACCTGTTCCTGGGTCTTTTTCTTGGGCTCCTGCCCGCATCCTCCTTGGAATCTTACTCCTCAGAAATTTCATCTCGCATCCTTAAATAAAATAAAATGGTAGAGGAAAACATCAACTTTGATCATTTAGCTGTAACTACCCAACAATCTACTCTTTGTACTTACGTAAACACATTTTGTGTGTGTAGGGGGGATATTTTTCTAAGTAACACTGCTATGTTTCTTATTGGAATGTTTGGTCTCGTTTATCTGTAAATACATATTTAACTGTGTGTACCGCATTCTTGAGATAAAAACGAGCGAGGAGGCCATTTCCTTCCTCTTTGTCATTGAGATATTACTACTAGCGCTGCTGCGCGGTGAGAGTTGAAAGTTCTCGGCAGTGACCCGTCTCGTTGAGACGAATACCACACACGATTATTAGAGTGATGAGGAGGGTCGGGGAGGGGGCGGAACACACACATTCCAAATAAAATAAACCGACACTAATCAAGTGGAAGATGAAGAATTGTTTGACGAGCGAAGGGAAGAGGGCGCGACTCCTTGTGCGTCAATCGAAACAACTCGAGAAGATGCTAGGGGTGGGTTTTCATCCGCTGTACCGGGATCACGGGTTAACTACAACGTTCAATTTAAGAGCCCATCTCACTACCCGATTAACCGGGAAATCAGATAATAGTTTAAATTCTAACAAGAAATCGCATTGAAGTGCGTTTATCTGCATTCTTCATTTGACAAAATCGAATTTAGGATATCTTTGTTTTAGTTAGGTCATAGGTGTTATCCGTGAGGTGAGAAGGGGTCGTAGCGTTCACGTAAGGTAAAATAACGTAAAGGTTTTTCTCGTTCATTAAATGGAAGCAATCACGATGCACTTTAACTTAACGTTGACGTGACGTTTACTTAACGTAAGAGTTGAGTCACACTGTGATATCAACAGTTGTTGAATATCTCTCAAGAGTGTCCTGGAATTTAGTGACAACTTTTTCTCTTAATTTAAAAAGTTTGTCATCTAATGCCGCTATGCTCATGACAGATATTTAACAACTGTATGAAATACTATATTAATCTCCTAAGATGTCTTCGCGTACCCCAGATTGAAAACCATTGGTCTAAGACGTCACTCTCGCAGTAGACTATACTGTAGATGACGGGGAGATCGGGGTTCAAATCCTGGTTGGGTGTACCGAGGGTGTTTTTCCCCCTAGATGGGTTTCCTCTCTCCCTCCCCACAAATGCGGGTACGCTTCTTAATTATATCCTCCTCACTCCTAACTCATTACACAAACGGGTAGTAAGACATGGTGCAAAAAAAAACGAAGAAGATATATACCGTGTATATAGCATGAAAAAATAATACAATAAAGAATATATTTCATGATCCATGCGGCGCTAATTATCCTCAAAAAATAGCAGCATGTCTGTTGACGAAATTTCCCTCCCTCTTCCCACATTCTTCCAAACTAGCCAGTAGTTGCGTAGTGGTCTCGTTTTATGAATGGGGCGGACAGTAAGGCACATTGCAGACACTGGTCCCCCTTGTTTGCGACAATCTTCATCGAGATGTAGGTCTCCCTCCAAGAACATCTGCGTCAAGGAATGCGGTCATTCATCGCCACACTAAATCCACTCAATTATGTACGCAACCGACCGGTAGAAAAAACAACACAGGCCTGTGGAGATACTAAAAAAGCTTATTTTTTACATTCTAAATGAGTAAGATACTCTTTAGTTCCGTATCGCGTCTTGCTACAGTCCAATTTTCACGGGAAGAGACTTATCTGACAGCTAGAAAAGTTATTAAATCAACTTTCATGTACTCTTAAGTCAAGTAATATTATCGGCAGATGTCACTTTTTATAGATATTATCAATAACTATTAAATAACAATAATAATATTGTAAAATGTTATTATTGTTGACTGCAAAAAAGTCTCTATTTTTAAAAAGGTTCTGGCTAAAAGAATAACTAACCAAACGAATTAGTTTCAAAATGTATTGTATCCGCATATCCCCGGATTAAATTTCCGACCGAGTGTCCTGAAGGTGAGTTTTCATAAATGGTTTCCCACTCACCATCCTCGAAAATTCAAGTACATTTAATCTAAATTATATCTTCTCTATCCTTTTTCATATATGTAAGTGCGCATAGTATAGGTAATAAGGCACGGTAGAAACACAAACAAAAACATACTATGCGATCCGTAACACATTTCCTTTAATGACGTAACAATGTCTTCGTGACGTAATTTCAGTTCTTGCTTGGTCTAGTATATAGTATGAGATCTATTGTATATGTACTGGACGCGGTCAACACTTACCTTTGACTGTGACGTCATTTAGAAAAACGAATTGTATTTTGTAATAAAATATGTCGAAAAAAGAGTTTTGTTTCATCCATGTGTTGGCTGACATTGAAAGATACATTTTTAAAGTGAATTTAAAATTATTATTATTTTGTATACCAATAATATATTATGTTATAAAATGAACACGCTTTTCTTTATAAAACTCATAATAATATACATATTCATTAAAATACAGTTCAAGATATAAGTTTAATTTTTATTGCTCAGAAAACTTTATTGCTCTCATTTTATCTAGACAAGCATATTCTTCGTTATTATTTTAATTATCTTATTTGAAGTTTTAATGTAGTAAATCAATTTTTAGTATAGTACAGTAAAGGGTTCAAAATTGGCGCGCTTGTTCGAGCCGAGACCAAATAAAATGTGTGGTTTTGAAAACCGTTATCAAACCAAAAGCTTGTAACAAACCTGGCCATAAACCGTCGAAATCAACAGCGAATGGGAGCGCCAATTTACTTATTTCCATAGATTAAACTTCTGTCGCAAATATTTAAATAAATTTAATAACAAAAACTCACTTATTTATATTACAGGCTCAGGTATGTAATAATTATATTATTAATACGCACAATGTTTAAAACCATTGTAGTCATATTTATTTTAGTGCATGTGGACTAAATTGATTTTCCCTTGTTATGATTGTTGTGTATTTGTGATTAGGATCAACATTTTTATGTAACTTCAGATGGATTTGTGTTTAAATATCAGAATAATTTTGAAATTCGTACAGCTGAATTCAAGTTTTGGCATAATTTTCATGTGAAATGTTTCATCTTGTGTTTATTATATCAAATGAATGGACTTATAAAAGTGTCGTAACAGTCTTTTATATTATGAAGGAATCTCCTTGCTAAACAAATTTATTAATCATGTTGGAGTTTGCATTATCTTATTTAATAGGTAAATTTTCATTATAAACCTTTAGTTTATATTGTTATAGATAAAACATTAACAAATTGTTGAAGCATTGTTTTTATTTATATTTAACACTGCTAGTTTACTGATAAAGAAAAGTAGATTTCGTTAAAATTCAATACTATATCATTATTTGCATTTATAATATTTGTTTTGATTCCGGCACAATCTCTAAACATAATAAAGTAGTTTCTATAAAGTAAATAAAGCTCTTATATAATACATACTACTAATTCAACCTATCGGTTTTAAAATAAACTTCGACTTGTTGCTTAATAAACTGTCGCTAGATAGAGGAGCACCGACCCAAATCTTATTAGTTAAGATAACAAAATATAGGTGGCAGTAAAACCGCAAGTCTGTTCAATGTGAACGCGGTCGAATCCATCGTCAGCTGTGATGATCAGAACAACAGTGCCCACATGCAGTGTTTTATATTACAATAAACTGTTTCGGTGATAAGTTCGCGTGTTATTCTACAGAAGCGTGAACATTATCGACCTAAATGTGCGAACCTTAACCTTAATGCATGGGAAGCCTAAATTGTGCAACAAGGTTCGCTTCATTCCAGACCTGCAATAACTGATGAAACGTGGGGAATTGGCCAAATATTGGAAGGTAAGGAAGGATTAGATCTTCAAGAACACGATTAATTTGTCGCTCATCTGAAGTTTTATTTTAAGTGTCCAAGACGAGTCTTGCTGAAGTTTTGGCTGCGGGTAGGTTGTCAAAGCTCCCTAAATACGATTTATATGTTATATAAGTGAAAATATTACCAATTATTATTTTTCATATACTAATCTTACCCACTTTTCATCATTGATCAGTGACCAAGAGGAACCCTATAATTTACATGTGTTTCTGCTACACGAGGCTGTTAACCTCATTTGTGAAAATTCTAAATTCCAAACAAACAACTAGTGACATGCCTACTATTATTTTTAAGTTGCATTTCTAAAACATTTAAGAAAGTAACTTACAACTTATTATTTAGTACCTAAAACAAAAATATACTCTCTCAAAATTACGAATTTATTTAATTTCAAGATGCGTTGTAATTGCTGACTGATCTTACAATTGTGTTTCTGATTTAACAATATTCATGCTGTCACCATATATTTATATTATATTAAACCATGTGCACCCTTACTTAACCTAGATTCAAAAAAATATTCAAAGTATTAATGTATACCATTTATTGACTTAGAGGGAAGTGCACTAATTAAATATAACTTTCGGTACTCGTTTCGGTGGCTGCGTGGTCTAACATTAGGCAAAACTGCTGATGACGGGGAGATCGAGGTTTGAATCTCGATCGGGTGTACTGAGGTAGTTATCCCTAAGTGGTTTTCCACTCTCCCTCTGCAAATGTGGATATAGTGTCCTCTAAAATTTAACCTTCCTAATCCCTAAAAACCATTAGTGTAATTACTACATTTAAGTGAGAAACCCGAATGGATAGTAAGACACAGCTAAAAATATATATAACTTTGTTAATCCAAAGTAATTACCTAAAATATGAAGTTCATTCGAATGACAACAGTTCACAATGTCTAATAGGGTACTGTAATTCTTACACAGCTTAACTTGTATCTACAATCAGCCTACATTATGAGATTTGTCTTGTTCATACCTCATAATTGCATTAAAACAATAAATCATGGGAAAATAAATTAGCCTATGTTTATAACAGCCTACATTTTCTCTAAATAAAAAGGATAGGCAATATGAGTAGCATTAAAACAATGTGCTTTTAATTATAATTATTGTCAAACATCATTTATTAAAACAATGCATTCACCTATAGATTTATTTATAATCAATTTTTTGCTTCTATAAAGTTTTATCAGGACTAATTAGGACCTAGGTTAGTTCTTGTAATCTAAAATTCAGATAAATTATAGACAAAAAAGAGGATTTCACACTAAAGGCTTTATTGAAAATATCGTACTAAAATTTAAAAGCAAATAACATATATACCTACTAGGATGCACTTATGTAATTTGCACCACTGTATTTACCTACAACACATCATATGTAGCGCAAAATACATGTACACACATAATACAACACGACATAAAAATAAATCTTCAAACTTTTTAAAAGCAATTGCATACCATACATAAAACTCTAAAAACCTGGGAAAAAATTATTAAAAAATTAATTTTGTTTGCAAATACGTTTTCATTGACATTTGATTTAGCTATACATTTTTTTTTCTTTTCGTTGGAGCTAAATCTCACATTCGTTTCAGTTGCAGCAGCTGTATATTGTCAGTTTTTTTCCCCCTCCAATTGAATGCAGTGTCCAAGGATTGAACTGGCTTCTGCGTGAGATGGTCCAGAATCTTTCTCCGGGCCTTTGTTTCCTTCTTCATTTTCTTGTTATTTATCATCTCCTTATACTAAATCAACTATAATCTCTTCATTCATCAAAATCTGATAGCGTTGATCAGAGGACTTTGGAATTGGAGTCCTAAGCAACTTTGGGTGGAGTCGGTAAAAATGTATGACTCTGGCTTCAAAATAAAAACTTTAAACTGTCATCATCCGACATTTTCGCCTCTGCGGGTCGTCTGGCACATCCTCTTCTATTCCCGTCGATCTCTCCAAACTTCTCCCATAGCCATGTTTCTCCAGTTCGCTCCTTTAGCATGTACTTCTGCGCTTGGTCTATATCCATCTTGTCCGTAGTCTTCCAATAGGTCTTCTACCCTTCTCTTTGCTCTGTAAGGCTTTCTTAGGCATTCTGTCTTTCTCCATTCTCATCACATGACCTAACCACAGTAATCTTTTTCTCTTCAGTCTCTCTTCTAATAATATAACTTATAATATTATAACAAAATATGGTAAATATATAATTCTAACTTTATAATTTTTTATGTTACAGGACCAACATTTGTAAAAAAATTTTGGCAAATTTATTTAAATATAAATTCACAATGTTAAAGAAGCTTCCCATAAGTTATCTGTATTGGAGCATTTTACTGCAGTAAATATGTTATTACTAATTAATATACTCTAGCCATTTATGAAGGAGTCTTAGCGGACAGCAGAAAAATAGAGGAGTCTAAGGCCTGGCGTACCGACTACACAGCCTGTTTGGTCATCAACATTACTATTTAGTCACTGTCATATTTTCATCATTGCAGACGTCGCATATTTGGAGATGATTCAGTGAATCTTATTTAAAGAATTTCTTTCTTTATTTTTTTTCATTTGGAGAATCTTCATGGGTCAATTTTATTATTTTATTCCAAGCTCTTTTTAATGATTTTCTTTCTATGGAATGCCACGCTTCCACTAACATGCAACAACCGCCTTTCCAGTTTATTTGCTTACAAAAAAAAGTCCAAAGTGCTACTAAGTCATGATCATCTGCCGACGTAAGTCGACATATGAGTTGCTTCTGTAATAGTGTTATAGTGATTCGATCACACTTTGATATATTGGCTGTACAATGGCTTATACATATAACAAAAACCACTGCTGCAATCAAGGTTAACCCCCCAATGATAATTAAAAAGTTAAATCAATTAAATATATTTTATAGTCCCTACTTGTAGCAGTGTCACATAATACATCACTAGCCATTTGCTTCCCGTGTCAATCACTGTCAATAATTAATTTACATTTTAAATATATAATAATTTAACTAACGAAAATTAACAAAAACATAAGTAAACAATTAACTTGTATGTGTTTTTTTTTAAATTTTTTAATTAATTTCTGAATTAATCTCAAATTTTGAAGAATTTTTTCGGCAGAATTTTCCATGGGGGAACCTACACCGGCCTGGTCCCGTAATAGTGTACACAACCCCCTAACCCCCATCACAAAAACTCTGGATCCACCCCTGGTTGCGATACGAATTCAGATAACCGGTGTCCATACAGTCGGGGTTCTACTGTATTGCAAAATAAGATTTAGAACTATGCCTCAGTAAGCACAATTATTTTTAAAAATATCAACATTAACGCTGTGTATAACATATTTCAACACGAATATTATTAAAAAAAACACCTCTGTCAGAAGTTTAAATTTTGGCAGGAGAAGTGAAGACTGAATCGAAGTACATTTTAGTCTATTATATTTACTAAGAAATAAAATAAATGTTATTTTAAAGAAATGGTTCTATTAATAAACATGTAGATATTAAAACATAAAAACAAATATTTTTTATTCTGTATTAAACTTGTTAGAAATTATTTCAAGAAAATTATTTTTGATACCGTAAACTCTTTTCTTGATACTATGCAACATCATCAGATTTCTGTGAAATCAATGTTAGCTAAATTTTGATCAACCACAACTTGTCATGATAAATATTCAAACTTTTGTAATTATAGAAAACTAATAGTTCAATCATCCGACATCCCAGTTACAAATAAAGGGTAATTTGCAAGATAATTTTGTTTTAATAACAATAATGCCAATTTTGCTAACAATTAAAAAAACTGGAATATTGTAATTAAAAATTTAGCCAAACAAAAATCAACAGTGCTTGAATTTGGTCCATTAACAATCCTGGAAGTTATTTACATAGTTAATAAATTTGGTCTCAATGGTTTGCTTGTTTCAGAAAAATGTGCTAACAAAATTTTGACAGCCATTGTAAAAATTCTACACAATATTTTCAGTTTTCAGATGCTGGCGTATTGTAACAGTAAATGACCCTACCTCTTCATCCAAATTTTAAAGCAATTTCTATAGCCAAAGGGTGTACTTACCTTTTACAGTACAATTTTCAGAGGAAGAGCCTTCCTTATCTGATGGAAAAGTTACTAAATCTACCGGTACTTTCATACATTTATACGTCAAGTCATGTGATCTACAGCTGTCACTTTTGAAAGGTCTGTATTACAATTTTTTATCACCGCGTCTTACTAACTGTTAGGCTATACACATATATGATAGTTACTATAGCAGGGTAGGGATGAGGAAGGAAGAATTTATAGGTATTCTACCCGCATTTGCTTGGGAGGAGAGTGGGAAAACATTTAAGAAAGTCCACCCTCCATGGACCTGACCAGGATTCGAGCCCCGATTTCTCCATCATCAGCAGGCCAGTCTAACACGAAAGTGATGGCTTAGACTTGTAAGGCTTTACCTAACGATTGGATTGTAACATAGTCCTGAACTAAGAGCCATGATAAAATAACCAGACTTTACCTCCACAATCAGCCGACAGGTGGCATTGCTGATAAGAACAGATAGGCTTGTTAGTACAGTATACATTATCTTGGACACTTTCATCAAATAAGCTACCTATCTTAATACCGGCCCCACCTAGGCAAATCGAAATGTGGCAACCAGTACAGCTCACACCTAGGCAAATCAAAGCGCGGCAGCCATTACAGCTCACACCTAGCAAATCAAAGCGCGGCAGCCATTACAAGCTCACACCTAGGCAAATCGAATCGAAGAGCGGTATTTGGACTCATGTTTAAGTGAAGAAGAAAGTCAAAATGCAGTAGCCTAATTTTGAATAAGAATAATAAAAAATGGTTGTATATTTCATACTTATTTGCTATCTTTTGTTTTTTTCTTGTCAATTTCCTCCAAGGTATTCTCTCCCGAGAATTCTTTTCGATTCGATTAACTTAGTAGAGAGAGGCCTTAAGACAATTCAATATATGTTTTTTTTAAAGAATATGAACTGAGATTTTATTTTAAAATTAATCTTTAACCTCATCAGCATCTTTTTTTTGTTTTCTTCCAAAATTTAAAGTAGCCTAATTTCTAATAAAAGCTGTAAACCTATTAAATACAACTAAACTATAAATCACTAAAGATGCTTTGGATGTATTGCTAACATTTTAAAACTAGACTTAAAAAAAAAGTTGCACAAATATAATTTACTCCAATTTTCACTGACAGGATTTTTTTAGGAAATACACACACATATTTTTGTAACATTTTACCATATTATTATTATTATTATTTTATAGTCTGCGTATTGACAATATTATATATGTAGTTATTTTTAAGTTACTATGACATACATTCTATATTTTTTTATTTATCATGGTAGATCTTGTTTTATAAATTTCTAGCATAAGTACCTTGGGGGGCATCAGTTTTATTTTATCCAAATAGGCATAAGAAAAAATTCATTTTATTTATTCCAGATCAGTTTTTGATTAATAAAAAAAAATCTAAACAAAAATTTAAAATTTTAGCATCTAGGTGCACATGTACATGGGCTCAGGGGCATACACAGGATTTCATTTCGGGGTGGTGGGTTTCAACCAAGAAATCCAACAAATTTTTAAATATTAATCACACACCTCAAACAATGGTTCTTTATAACTAACCAAATAAAATTGACAATAATAACCAGAGGAAAAACATAACACAAATACAGAACTTACAGTTCCTGTTCCTGTCCGCCGGTCCTGTCCAATGTCAACCTTACAGTTTACAAAACTGTACAATGGACAAGGAATGGGCACGGAACTGCTTCAATCAAGTGATTTAACTATCGATCAAAGACCATCTATCAATACAAAAAATCTGCCATATCAATAATCAATTTTCAATATCTATATTATGATATTATATTAGTGTGCATGTATAGGAAACTTGTG
>CABFWB010001189.1:0-31436 GCA_902151455.1 Timema bartmani
ATGATACAATGTACATTATTCCGTTCAGAAATCTTACGAGTTTATAGAAAGAGAGAGAAATTCTGTGTGGTGCGCCGTACCATTTATTTTTATTAATTTGAAGGTTAAAAACAGGGAGTCTTAACGAATTAATGTAATAGACAGGGATTAGGCAGTTAACATAGAGGAAATACATCCACATTAACACGCAGAGAGAACTTAGGCCATTCAGATAAGAAATCTTCCCTAACGCACCCGAATGAGATTCCAGCACCAGCCCCCTTTCAATGGCTATGTTTTGGATAAGAATCTTGTTTAGATTCCTCTCTGCAAATTTTCCGGGTATTTTTGATAGAAATTGCTCACATAGAAGCAAAATTTTAAGTGTTAGTATGTATATCTCAAATGGGTGGTTTTCCAACTATTTTATTAGCAGTCTTTAATACATTCTCTATATTTTTCGACCCACATGGAACCAACCTCTCCTTATGTTCAGGTTACGAGTCAAAGCAACTCTTTATTAAGGACGTGCTTAAAATAAAAAATAAAAAATCTTTGGTTTCAAGAATGTAATGTGAGAAAACTAATTTAATATAAACTAGAGTGAGAATATTATTTTTGTCTGTGTGTAAAATACATTTTGACTTAATTAAAAATCTCCTAATACTCCCGGCATCCTAAGGGAGCTATCGCAAAACTGTAGGTTATAACGAAGAGATATGGTTAAAAATATTATTTTTTTATATATCTCTCATTCATTTCAGAAATTATTGAAATACTTAAATGTATGTCGCGGGTTACTTATCTCTATAATTTATGAAAGTGATAATTTTTTCTAGAAAATGGAATTCATTATTTTATAACACTTCTTCATTTATTAAGTAAATATTTATATTTTCGTGTGAACACATTTATAAGATACGTAAATTAATGTTTGAATAAAGCCTGCTTGTATAATAGCATAGAGCTTATATTCGAAATGAAATTATAGATAGTAACATATACCTTTATATAATTAATAGTAGCGAACACAAATACATAAAAATAAATTTAATTATTTACTCTCTTTTCTTATGTTCTTATTGAAATGAACAAACCATACTTAGCACTGCGTCTTACTAACCATCCAAGTTATACGCATATGTATTAATTACGCTCATGTTTTAGGCTGAGTAGTGTTGAATTTAGAGGAAGTGTACTTAATTTGCATGGAGGGAGAGAGTAAAACAATTTAGGAAAAAACACCCTCAGTATATCTGACTGGGGCTCAAACACCGATCTACCCATCCTTGGCGATCCTGTATGTTGTGAGATTGACGCCATAGAACAGCAGTCGATATAGAGATTGTGACCTCAATGTTGGATCAGGATGAAATTTAGATGTATAAGCTTAAAATTCAGGTATGTTCAACCTTCAAATTTTGACACCTGAGTTCAGACCGGTGTGTACCAGGTTAGTTTATATCCACAATATATTAATTCATATTTTAATACGAAAATACCAAACTAGAGGATTACATTTTTTTTAATGACTAAAATTAATTTAGACTTTAAAAGAAATAAGATAAGATTTGCAATCTATAAATGTGATTATATATTTCAGGTAGTATATTGATTATTTACTATACATTTTTCTTTATTAGTGGTATATTAGTTTTTTAATTTGAATTTGGATTGGTGGTGCTTTATTAACTTTTATAAAACGTAGATTTTTGATTTTATTTGGTCCGCAAAAATGTTTGCAGATAAACAATTGTGTTCATAATATAGACTAATAACCAATTACTAGATGAGAAATCTAGAGTAGTTTTTTTTCAAAATCATTCTAACTCCACCCCCTCTTTTACTTTAAACCTATATAGTCCATGTTATCGAAAAGGTTGCCAACCCTTGCTTTAGAGTCCAAAAGGGCACAGAAGCCAGCCATTCTTTGTTCATTTATTAATAATTTGTTTTACACACTTTTTACCGGAAGGGAGTGAACTTTAAAACAATAGCAATTAGGTATTTGCAAAGAGGTTGGGTGTCGTTATACTATAAATTTGGTCACGAGCTTACCGAAGAAGCTAAGCTTTTTTTTAACAAAGATCGAAAATATTTTGTTTGAATAAATATTTTTTGCCTAAAATACGTTTTTGAGTATTTTCTGAAAAGAATAACAGTGTGTCCAATGCAAAGAAGTATCGCGTAAACAATGATAAGAGTGGATCTCTTGCTATTTATTTTCTGTAAGCTTGTAAGTCATCTCAATGTTTGCCTGTAGGGGCAGTGGAAAACCTTTTTGTGCATTCTTCAATAATTAAAACCCCGGAGTCTACAACTGGCAAATATGACAATACCAAATTGACGTTTATTCGTAGTGGTCACCGATGTGTGTTTTTTCAAATATTACTTTCAGCGCGTCTCACAACCCGTTTGGACTATATGCATATACATTTTTACACTAATGTGGTAGGGTGAAGAAAGTTAAATTTGAGTGGGAATTTGTTTTAATTTTATCTTTTTAATTATTATCCTACCTATAGATAAGAATTCAATAATGTATGTGTGTTTTTCTATTTGTTGCTCAATCACGCGCAAACTACAATACTGATTATGCTTAAATTTCACATTTATATGGCTCGGACGTCTAATTAGCACATAGGCTATATATTTTCCATAAAACCCAATAAAATTGAAATATTGTTTAATATTCTGTCTTAAACTGTGTGATCAATCGTCGTATTCTCCTATTAAAATATACTTCATTTATTTCTGTCTTACTTGATCGCCAAATCAACTCAAACCTAAAGAGTCAGAATACATTTCAATCTTAAATCTAAATAGAAACTCTATTTTGTGTTGATTATTTTATATTAACATTTCACATCAGTAGGCATATCGTGTTGCTTTAAAAATAAAACTTAGACATAGGTTACCTATACCTTACCAACATCTTTATTTGTTTCGATCTTACATTCAGCTAGATAAATATTCATACTAATAGAAGTATTGATTCTTTAAAAGGCAGCTTAAACACCAGACTAGACAAGGCAATAATTAAATTAAATTTTATTTATATTCGTGTAATAGCAATATAACTTCAAGCCTAAGAAACTTTGCAAAGAACTTAGGGATGCCTGAAGATGTACATCTCTGCTGTATATTTTTTTAAATACTTTTAACTAGACTGAGACCTTAACGCCTTGGGCCACTTAGCTGCTGGTGAGGGATACTTCAAAATCCATAAACATGATTCTTTGCATTCTCACCATAGAATAGCTAGCATTGTGAAATGAAAAACTTGTGAGTTATATATATCTTTGTGAGCTTGACAGACTGAACCGCTTAACCACTACTTCAGTTAACACTAAAAACCAAGAATAAAATATTTTACTGGGCTTATATTTATGTTCCTGAGGAAATATTGGGGTGAGCATCTTGGATTTATTGTCCTTACCATTACAATATTGTGCTTTACATCCCTTAAATCAAGTGATGAGATATTTGGATTTATCCAAAACCAGAAAACATAGAAAGGGAATAGCTTAGCATATATACTTAGTGAAATTTGAGAATATGACACAGGCACTTTTTTAACGTAAATTTTCTAGCCTTATACCTAAGAACGCGTGACTACCACCCTGGGTATCTCCAAAACAAACAAAACTAACAAGCTGAATTCTAAAAAATGGAATACTCAAATAAATCTAAGGGTGTGCTTCTCTTCTGGGTTATTTTCTTTTATAATTATACCGTAGGAACATTGCTCTACTTTGGATTTATTGGACTCTATTGTAGTGAACACCCGGCTGCAAATAACCTAATTACTTTGTCCGATCCACATAATTTTCAACACACGTAAAATTTTCGTTTATTATGAAACATCAACGTCAGTTTTAGTGAAACAAAAAACTAAAATGACTAAGGGTAGATGTCATTCTAACATTGTAACTATTTGAAAACAAACCAATATTGGGGTTTGAACTTTAGATTTGAAGAAACTGTTTTCTCTACCAGAGCTCTTATTTTTAGCACTTGGAAAAACTAAAATTATGAAATGGGAATGAGACAATAGGCTGAGTGCAGACAGTCATTGCATCACAATCTGCAGGCTTAACTAATCTTCATATCGAGGTTGAAACAAGCAATGACAGACAGGTTACAACGGATCTCTTACTTTTGCCTATATGGCATGGAGGAATTTGGTAATTACTAGGGCTAGGATTTTGATGACCTAAAAATTTGTATAAAATGCCCTATTAAAACTTCATTTATGACCCAAATTTTTTTAAATAATTCTCTTTAAAATAAAAACATTACAAAAAAAAATTCTTTTCTTTACTAAAACAAGTAAACCAAAACGAAACCTTAAAATGTAATTTAACGTTCCGTTTCCGTGCCAAACTAAGAGTTTTTATTTTGTTAACAAAAAATTTACCATATAAAATAAAATAAGGAAAAGACATAAAAATTTAACTTACATTTTCTGACAGCTTAATTTGACATGGCAGACTTAATATTTCTTATTTCAACAGTCCAGAATTGCAACACACAAAAAAGATTATGTTCAGATTTTCGAAAGAAAATTATTTTCTATTATCTGCTAGCAATACTTTAAACATAGAGAAGCTCCTTTCCACTTCTACTGACACCATAGGAGCATACTTGAAATAAACTACATCGCTTTGTTCAAAATCTCCTGAAATTTCACCAAGGGAAAAGTTTTTCCCTGATATCTGCAATCTGCAATTAAGCACAGCATTTCATATCCTTCACATTTTTTAAAACATGCTCAATTTTCTTTTGCACAGCCTTTCCCACTTTCCCAGTCACAATATTTAGATCATTCACAACTTTCTTTATCAAATCTATTTTATCCACTAATAGCACTGCTGACTTCTCCAAGGAAGTAATGGCACTAGGAAGAAATCCAAAATTCAACTTTAGGTAGGAAAACTTGCCTGCAATCTCAGGATCAGAAAGAAGTTCCTGCGCAACTTTAATTGAGATCATTTCATTACTGTCAAATGAGTCGATGATCCTTTTCACAACTTGGAAGTTCTCACAGTAATAGTTGCATGCTTCAATCCAAGTCCCCCATCTGGTTAAAATGGAAGCCAGCGGCAAAGTAACGTCCGGGGCCTCCGACTTGAATGATGCCACTTGAGATGGTGCCTTCAGAAAAACTTTCTTCACGCACCCAGTCAGCCAGTCAACTTCGATGAATTGCCCTAGTATCTCTTCAGAAACTCTGTGACAGGCATGTGTTAGACATGTTAGGTGCACCATTTTTTAGTACAGCGCTTTCAGAGCATTAGCAGCCTTTATCATGTAAGGTGCAGCATCAGTCATGAAGAGCAGGACATTGACGTGTTGGATGCCATCGGGCCATATTAAGCTCAAGGACTTATCAAACAGTTTTCTTATTGTAGAAAATTCACTTTTTCTAAATGTTCACAATTGATGAGAAAATGTTCACCAGTGTCATCCTCTTCCATCGTACCTACTACTACGCTAGCTACATATCATTTTAAAGAGCCCGTTGTCTCATCCATGAACACCCATATTTTCTTTTCTGCTAATTTTTTTCGTATCTTCTTCATGGTGTTTTCATAACTTTTTCCTGGGCAACGCCGGATATTTCAGCTATTTAAATTAATTTCCCAACAAACTAATACGTTTCTCAAAATTGTGCTTGTGTGAAAGGTGTGCTTGTATGCATTTTCTGTTGGTGATGCTAGTCATGAACATGAAACTTACTTTAAAATTTTTTAATGATTCTTTATTTTAAAATTATTACAAACGGTTCACATTTCAAAACTTTTTCACGATCCACCAAAAATGGCTCGTGGAGAGCCAGTGTTTTAGAACATGCGACAACCAAAGTGGGTTTTTCAAATTTTAATCATTGCCTTAAATAAACCGTCTGGTTTTTTATTTAACCTGATGGGGATTAGATTTTAAGATATTAATGAAAATTAACATTTTAAAGCTATCATATAATTTCAGATAAAAAGTTGATGTTTAATTTTGACTGAGACAAATCAGCAGCAGCGTCCTAACTATAGATTGTTAGATCTTCTTATTTCTTTTCCATGTCTCTCTAAAATTTTGTTACTCTTCGTCCTCTATCGTTGCGTCTCGGCTAGTTTATTTATATATTTGTACATACCATCATGGTTGAGCTGGAGGAAACTTGTTTCACTATAAATGTGTATGGAGGCATGCAAAGTGCCTTCGAGATGTAGTTTTTCACTACAACAACTAATATCATGTTGGGATAGGACAAGGCTGTTCTCTTCTTTAGGAAAACTTTAGTAGAAGAAATGTCAACTTGAGACGTAATGGAGCAGATAGGTTTCATTTAATATAGCAAAAAATTGATTAGTTTTAAAAATGTACACCTAGCCTCGCTAACCGTTTGGCCATACATACTAATTACTTTAATCTGGAGATACGAAAGGTATAATTTTAAACTAAATGCATCCACATGTAAAATTATTGAAGAAATGTCACCCTCAGTACTTTAAGCCAGGATTTCAGCCCTGACCACCCAATAGCTGTAAAATCAGACTATATGAGCTTGACACTTAGTATGTGTAACCCTCAATATGTTATTTAAATTATTTTTCTATTTTAAAATTTGTTTTTATTGCAACCGTTGAAGTTGTTAAATACTCTAGTGGAAAAAGGATTAGGAACGTAGAATTTTAGAGGAAATGTGACAGAACTTTGGAAAAATATTTAGATAGTGGTACCCTCAAATACACCTGGCCTGGATTTGAACACTGATCCATTGATGACTAGCAAACCTAATTAAAAGAGCTTCTCATTTATACCAGTGGTACCTAACCCTTTATAGTCTAGAGACCACTTCTGGGAATTTGAATCCAAGCTACCGTTCCCTTGCCCACCCCCTCCCCTCATCATCCAAAGTTAACTGTAATAAGCATTTTAGTTATAATAATTGTAATTTGTAGTAAGGAGAAATATGAAATTAGTATTACAAGGAACTTCCTTGGTAGGATGACAATAGATTGATTGTTACACTTCTTTAGTCAATTAAACAATATAAATTATGAATATAAGGAACTAGTTTATTAAAAGAGATCAAGGAAATAATTTAATTAATAAGTCAATTAACAATATTAATTGATGGAGATAACAAGGAATTAATAAATCAAAGAGAAAATTGTTAAGTCATGAATTAAATCAATTACAAAAATATAACCGTCTTCCTAAGAATCACCTCAGAGATTGTTAAAGAGCAAATTGATTTTATAAGTAGGTAAAACTGTAATTGTGTACTATCCTACTAAGCGATAAAAATAATTATGAGAATTTACAGACACTAGAAACATGTATATAGTCAATGACTGGAATGGAGCCGTTGATACATGAATATAGATCAAAACTAACTAATCACATGAATGATCAATTTTACCAAACCAACCTAAGAAAGAGTTTGATAAGGACTATTTACATAGTTGCAATACAATTAATAATATTAATAAAAGGTGATTGATAGTAAGTTAGTAATTTGACAGGTACTTATTTCGTGAAACTTTCACATATGAGAATTGCTGAAGCATATGAAACATATTAAAATTAAATTACATATGAAACATATAAAAATTAAAAAATATATAATAACATGGTCCACAAAGTTCATAGCTTATATTGTTTAATTGACTAAAGAAGTGTAACAATCATTATAATTATTATTATTATCATTATTATTATTAGCACCGCGTCTTACTACCCGTTCGGTTATACGCACTTACGCTAATGTATAATGGTAGGGTGATTGTGAGATGAAATGGAAGACCTACAGTTTAACGTGGAATCCGAACCACGGTGGAGGCCTGGCACTCCTCGCATTCACAAGTTGTGATTAATACACGTCTTGCCAGAGGTGAAGGAAGAGTTTGACAATCATGTAACAATCAATCAATTGTCGTTCTACCAGGGACGTTCCTTGTAATACTAATGTAACAAGCATGTTTAAATAAGCGAAAATAACCTTACATTTTACATTGTACTGTACATTCATATTTAATTATTTCAAAATATCGTTCTTTTTTTTGGCACAATTTATGATCCTTATAAATAAAACACACGTTAAAACATAACTTATGTTAAATGTTTATAAACACAAGTAATTAAACCCACTGTCAAAATTATAAAACCTAGGCCTATATAAAAAGTCCCTCTTATTTAATAGTTTGTTGCCTGTTATTATATACATTAAACTATTTTACCCTAAAATTAAAGATAGTTTAATGAAGAAGATAACATTTATTTTTATTAAAATCCACTAAAACGATTTTTAATACATTTAGTATCTAGACATTGCTTACTATTGCAAATAAATGGCAATCCTCATTTTACCATGACAATGAATTTAAGGGCACTTTAGGGAAGCGAAAATTTACCGTTTAGAACATATATCTGCAAATATTTGAGATATGAAACATCTTATAATTGTAAAGTTTTGTTTCTTTAAAAAATTCAAATAATTTAGTTTGGAATCTATTTTAATAAAAACAATAGTTTCTGAGATATAAGCAATCATAAATTTTAATAAAGCAGGGCCTACTTTTCAATATGAAATTCATTGTTATGTTCTCTGGTGGTCAAAGACGATACTCTTTTCTCAATGTTTTTGTAACTTTTTATATTTTTACATTTATGCTTTTTGGTTGAGTGTTTCGCTAGAAGTATAACTTATTTCGTTTCATAAATGTTATGAGTTTTAATAAATGTCTTGATTTTAAGACTAAAGAGAAAGAAAGTTTGTGTTGTGTGCTGTATACCATTTATTTTTAAATTGGTGGTTTATTGACTCGAAATACGATAAAAAAAACATTTATTTTAATATTGGAAGAGCTTGGGAAAGTTAATGAGAAGCGAATTCATTAAACACTTACAAATTAAAACTTTAAATAAATGTGTTTAGACAATTAAAATCAAATTTAATTATGATTGTTGCTTTAAAATAAATTCAAATAAATCTATTTTTCACAAACCCTTCTTTTTCGAAAGAAGAAAAAATTCATTTTATTTTTTCTTGAAAGAATAGGAATCCTCTGGGTCTTTTTAAGCATCGGGTCTTACCAATCATTTGGGTTATACTCTTATGTACTAATTAAGTTAATGCTCTTTTGGGATTAGGATTCACCTTCATCATCACTACTGCACTAACCAGCCTCGGTGTCGTAGTTAGCTAACGCGCTATTTTCGTGTTGAGCTTGACTGCCAAGGACGGGGAGATCGAGGTTCGAATCTCGCTCGGGTGAACTAGGGGTGGTTTTTCCTATTTGATTTTCCACTCTCCCTCCACGCAAATTGGCGCTCACTTCATCTAAATACAACGTTCCCAATACTTAACCCATTAGCGTAACTATTACTTAAGCGTATAACCTAAACAGTAAGACGCAATGCTAAGTAAAATAAATAAAACTACTGCATTAAAATAAATATCCAGCTATCCCAAAAGGTAGTAAAAAGCCCACCGTTGGAGACTGAGAGATCGGGGTTAAAAGTCCTGTCATGTCTAGAGAATGTGGTTTTTCCTAAATGGTTTCCTACTATCCTTCCACGCAAATGTAGGCAGATCACCTATAAAATGCTTCCTTCCTCATCCATACTTCATTCATATATGCGTATAGCGGGAAGAAAGACGCTGTGATAAAAAAAAAATATAGAAAAAGAAGGCGTGGACAAAATACTTAACCAAAAATGTTAAGATGCCATTCCAATTCAAGATTCAAACATGAGGAGATTATAATATTATCGCAACGTTTTTGATACACAATTAAAAAGAAAAAAGTTATTTTTAAATAGTTTGCAGATAAAGTTTATTTTTAAAATACTTACTGCTGCTTAGAGTAAAATTCTAGAAGACTTCAAGATAGAAACCTTGGCTTAGGTCCTACCCCAATGAAAGATTTGTTGTGCGGTTAATGTCTTCTTTTATTTCTTCTCCTAGTTTTTTCTTCTTTTGAACCACACACTCATGCTAGACGTAATCAAACTGACACACATGTTAAGCTACACCCCTCCTCCTCGAAACATTAAAACACACACTTCGACCAGACTAACCTACTACTCGGTCAACGCACTCCAAATGCTTAGGATATAAAAGTGTGTGAGGTGAGGGGTAATATGGAAGATGGGGNGTGAAACCTTGTATTATTGCACAATGCAGTAATGGTATTCAAAAGTTGGTTTATTTTTTTTAAATATTTATTTTATCTACAGTCATTGTTTATTTGTATGAGAAATCAAAGGACACGTTTGGACACGAAGTTAAGTGAGAGCCTATAAAGTATCTAATCTTGCGACAAAACACTCTAAACATTCTTCCATATGCACAGGAAGTTTATAATTTAGGTAAGAAATCTAATACAGAGTCAAAGATTGTATGCACAACCAGGAACAATATCAGCCTACTGTGCTGCGTATTGAATGAGCTATTTTTGCTACGCCTCTTACTACTCGTGCGAGTTGTACATAATTAATTACACTAGTTGGTTAGAGATGAGGAAGTGATAATGTATATATGAAATGTATACCCCATCCATGTTATAAATGTAGGTGAGTAACTGCAAGTGAAAGTTGTGAGATCAGACCAAGCAAAAACTATGCAGATATGCAAAAATGATTTGCTGATATGTTGTCACATTAGGCAGTCAACACTTTAAGAGCAAACAATTTATTTGTATCTTATGATTGTTTTAACATCTTCAGCTAGCTGTCAGTTACCACCATCTCTATGGCAGATGGACTATACCTGTAGAAGTATGGAGAGTGAATAGGAAAAATAAATGGTACGGTGCACCGCACAGACTTTCTCTATATTTCTATAAACTCAAGTATCGTCAAGGTGTTGCACATCTTCAAGTCATCGCATTGATATTTAATTATTCATTTATACATTTTGACCAATAAAAAAATGTAAATATTGACTATTGAGTCTAAAATGGAGATAGATCATTGCTGTGCAAACATTTCTCCTAAGAGTTTTAAGGAAAAATAACATACTTTTTTAGATACTTATATTTAATTACTCTATGGCATTGGAGAATTATTGCGTTAAGACTTAAGTAGTATATCTTTACAACTAAAGCTCACAAAATTGTATTAATATATTTGCAAATATCTCAGAAACTGCTGCTTTTATAAAAATATATGTGAAATAAAAGTTTTTTATTTCTAATAGTCCTACAATTTTGCAATGATAAGTTGTTTAGTTTCTCAAATAGTTGTGGAGATACGGAAATTAACGGTCCTGTAAAGTACCCTAAAAATCCTTTTCATAGGAAAATGAAAATAGCCAGTTTATTTATAATCTTAATCAACGCCTAGATACGAATTTTAATCAAAATCGTTTGAGCAGATTTTGAGAAAACCAAATTTTTCTCTTTTTGCCCTTCAGTAAACTACCCTTAATTTTAAGTTTTAATAGACACACAGACAGACGGCATTGCAAAGACTATTTTTTAGGGTTCGGGGGGTCATGAGACGTCGAAATCCATCAACATTTCAGGTTAGTTTTTTTTACGATCGCAATACTTAAGCTTTAATGTCCAAAAAGCTAAAAATATATATATAATTGCGTATAGATTGAAAATTATTGATTTTATAAAAATATGTTTCGAATAAAATATTTGTATTATAAATATATATACATATTTGTAATGCTAAGTATTTTCATATTTCAAATAGTTTTGGGGCTATTATAAAAAATGTTAGTTTACGCATCAGACCGGAGCCCTTAAATACATTTTGCCGAAATATTGAGAGTAGCCATTTTGTTTGGAATATTTATTAATGTTTATAAATGAAATCTAATCAAAATCGTCACAGCCGATTTTGAGAAAATCGACTTTTTCTCTTTTTGGCCCTCAGTAAACTACCCTTAATTTTAGGGGTAGATATCCAATTCCAAAAATACCTCGGGGGAACCCTATGAAAACCCTAGATATCAAGTTTTAGCTCAATCGGTAAAATAGTTTAGGCTCTAGTTGAAGGTACAGACAGACAGACAGACGGAAATTCAAAAACCACTTTTTCGGATTCAGGGAGTCATGAAACGTCAAGATTCATCAAAATCTCGAGTTCGATTTTTTTTTACGGTCATCATACTTTCTCTACCTGTAAGATAGAAAGAAAGTAAATATAGTAAAAACAGACCTCAGTCAGACCCTTACAGGATTCGAGACCCAACCTCAAGGTCATTGGCAAACCAGACTAAATGGGATTGACGCTTAGTCCACGTGCCACCCTTTTTCATTTTAAACTCAACAATTTTAATTTAATATTGAGTAGGCCTAATGTTTTTATCCTAATATCGTGTACGTGGAGTTCAGGGTTAACTAGAGCTAGCAGCCACCCCGTTAGAATATCAAAACGTTATATATAGTCTTATATTATATTATGACTTTTTAAACACCCATTTAATTTATTTTAAGACATATTTTAACTTCAATAGCTGTGTGTTTCCAGAATATAACTCTGGCTTTACATGTTCTTAATTTATTATATATCATTTTTAACAAATTTGGGTTTGAGTAAAACAATAATATATGAAATCTTAACTCACAGAGTCTAATTCAGTCTCTTTCAAAAGACATGTTAATAAGTCCCATACACATTTCTAACTTTATAACTTACTAGTACGAATAGTAGGTTTCTTTATACATAGGGATGGGGCTTGTAGGCTGTATTTTTTTAGTCAATGTCTAAGACAAGTAGGCCTATGTATATTTTTGTATTTCAGACATAATTTTTATAGATTGGTTTTAGGTTTAGGTTGCATCTTATAGAAAAAAGCATCTGGTCATTGGAATTGAATAAATAGTGCATAGAAAAGAGCAAAGGCACACAATTTTAAACATTACTAAGCCTTAATCCTTTTTAAATACTTTGTTTTCTGTTCAAACCTTAAAATAAGCTATGTTCAAATTTTGGTTTGGTTGTTCTCAAATGTATAGAACATTACTCACGTCGGCGGTCGCATAGTCTAAGGCATCACTCTCACAATATACGTATTACCGATGACGAAGAGATCGGTATTTGAATCCCTTTTGGGTGCACATATTTTTTCCCTAAATTGATCATCAACCTTCCTTTACATCAATATGGGTACATGTCTCCTATATTTTACCATTATGATCCTTGGCTATTGGTATAAGTATTGCAAATAACCCAAGTGGGACGCATAATTTTCTATTTATGTTAAATACTTATTTTTTTAGAGATTATTATTATCATCATCATTATTATTAGGTGTGTTTTCTTACGAGAGGTCTATTCCTTTTGTCAGTGAACTTAGACCGCCAATATTCCCTGTCCTCTGCCTCCTTATTCAGCTTCCAGAATTTTTTTCTTTGATTCAAGTCACCCAATAATTGAATCCTCCTTCTTCCTAAGCTCCTCTTTCCCTCTATCTTTCCTTCTATGACGTCGTGCAGAAGACACTTCCTCTTAAGGATGTGTCCGATACAGTTTGAGAGTTTGAGAGATATCATTGAAAAATGAATATATTACTGTAAATATTATTAATAATACCTATTTTAATTAAAATTAATGAAGAGATTTAAGGATCAAACTGTTTATCAAAACAAAAGTAGGCATGTATCTTTATTATAAAGTGTAACACCATTTATTAAAAACAACTCTCATTTCACCCAGCAGGGATTCGAATCCCGTCACTGTAAAACCAGATTAGACAAGGTTGACGTCCAAGCCCAAGTGCTCACGTATGTATTTAATTTCTATAAACATGTTAATCAAAATCAGATAGCAAATGAAGTAACGATAAAATTGTGAGGATCCTATGAGTGCATATAATGTTATTGTATCCATGTTCTATTTAGATACAGTTTGTTAGATTTAGCTGAACTATTGAAGCTCAAGTGTCCGTCACCAACTAAATCATAAAATAAGAAATGCCATTAGTTTCTCAGCGTCATACAGATTACTCGATAACCTTTGGTCTGTCAGTATACCGTCATGTGCTTTAGTTATAGATTATAATATGTATATGAAGTGTTGCATGGTGGCTACTGTATTTCCAACCGCATATCAAGGCGAACCAACAAATCACATGGAAGGCAGTCGGAAGAGGATAACAATTTGATCAAAACAGATGCTGCCCAGAAAGATAAAACTAATTCAGTATCTTGGTCGGTTGCCAATGATTTCTTTTTCAAGAAAAAAAAAAGCCCTCTTTTCCTTCATTTACAAGCCTATTTCTTCCCCTTTAACTCTCATTTGGCTTTTCGCTGGTATCTATTATCTGCTTCTCTCTTCTTTATCTTTCTTCTTGCACTCGTATGCACATTTTTATGGACGAGAATTCAACCCAGCAAAAGTAGCCTAAGAACCACTGGCGGTCATTGATAGATAATTCACCATCGTAAACATATATTTTGTTCTTTGTCTTTGATAAACTGGAATTGAACTTTAAAAATATAGACCCTTTGAGGAAGGTGACAGTTATGAATAGTTCGATGTAGAGAGGGACAAATAATATGGTTTACATAAGATTAACAATTTCTCCTATTTGATTGGTTGATTTCCATAATTATTACACTATTAATATGGATACTGATAGCAAAGATTCACATTAAATTTATAATTAATTAAGCCAAATTAAATGTTTTCTAATGATACTGAAAATATAATTTAAGTTAATAAAATTATACTAAAAGAGTTCATTCTCTAAACAGATGTGTGTATTTTTTATATTTTTTTTATATTCATAATAATTTTAAATACATATTTTAAACTTACTAAACTCATGTACCCTTTCTCACAAACGATAACAAAATATTTTATTTATTTAAATATATTTTAATTTCATTTATGCATTCTTCTAATCATAAAACACTTCAAAATACATAACTATTAAAAAATTATTGTTATTTATGTGAAAATAAACTAGATACAATATTATGATAACGGTAATAAATTGAAATATCTAGCAAAGTAATTACTGTGTTTAAATGTCATATGCATAGAGTTTTTTAATCATTTAAAATTAAGTAGTATGATTTTCTATTATTTGTTTTAAAATTAATTTTAAAATAATTTCAAATAACACGGGATGGAATAAAAGCTTGAACTGTCAACAATGTGTATATAAATAAAATATATACTTCTAAATTGCGAGATTTATCTAGAACTAGCTAGCTCATTAGATCTTATATATATATTTAATTTAAACTGGCCCTATCAATAAGGAGAGAGGTAATACATATTACTTATCTTTGTTAACACAATTTAATCAAAGAGAAGGCATTTATGTCGTTATTGAGATCGATCATTAATATGTACGGGAGGCTTGTGTATGTGAACAAGCAAAGACTCTTCATCTCTTCGCTTTCTTTACTCTGTTCTTTTCTCATGTTGACATTGGTTTACTGGCGGCCATTTTGAAAGCGCAGTTGAGTTTGTTTTTGTTTTTTTTATCTTAGATGCACTTTTTCCTGTTGTCAGTCGCGAAGTCTCGTTGCATTTTGCCAAGTACTCAAAAGCGTTGTCTGGTTAGTAGCTAAACTGGACATACCACGCCGGGCGTCGCAAACAAACAGGACCAAGACAATGGGATAGGGAACGCGGACAGTGAAAATTTCCTTTAAATAAGGAACGATTAAATATGGACCAAATTACTTCTTAGTATCACGACATTTTTATCAAATTCGCGCCGTATAATTAAATCATGTTTAGAGTAGCATTGTAATTTGGTATACTACCGTTCTTAATTTGTGATTTTCTACGCGGTATAGTGTGATAGACCGACCGAAATAAACAAGTTATCTTTATTTAAGTTTAAATTACATATTGCATTGCCATTAAATGTGTACCTTTTTTTCCGTAGAAATATAGTGAGATCTTGTTTTTTCTTAAAGTAAGTAAGTTTAAATATTTCTGAATTTGGTTGTGAAAAAATAACTTTCAAAGAAACGTTAAGGTGTACGTATTAGAAATAGTTTTTTATTGTGAAAGTGACAGCATTAAAATGAGTTAAACATTTTGATCTAAACTCTAAAATTTCAGTTTTTATTTAATATATAAATAATCTTTTGCAAAATGTTTCAAAAGACTTTAGAACATCAGTGTATGTTTGCCATTTGTCTAAAGTTGTGGCTACAAAATTGATGGTATGAATTGTAATGTGGAAAGGAAGACTGAATTTAGGTTAGTTAACCGCAGCAGTCATCGAACCACTTGAACAAAGCCCTCTTGTAAGTTAATACTAACTAATAATTAATTTTTACAATATATATTTGCCATACTAATATGTATCAATTCACAAATAATTTAAGCTAAGATATAAATAAAATTAAGTTAGTTATAATAATACTTATTGTTTGTCAAACGTGATAAATCTAATTTTTAAACTTTCAATATCATATAGGGTCTATATATACTTTAAAAATGCACCTCCTGGGAGAAAATTTGATATGAAAGCAAATTAACTATTTTGGCTTATAAAGATATACTCGAAGATACTACAATTAAAGGAACAAATTTATTTAATAAAATGGCTTGAATTATATATTAATTTATACGTATTTAAAAAATACTTTATGTATTAATGTGTTTTTAATATACAAATAATTTAGTAACAGAGCATTTTATGTTAAAGTAAAAGCTTCAAATTTCGTTAAGTAAGCGCCTGTTATAAATCCAAACAAATTATTTGGTATATGGTATTTGGTTCATAAATTACTGTACATTTCAAAATATACGTTTATCATTCACAGTTTCTAACAACATTGGATAATATTTATCGTCATGTCTTAATATAAACTTGTAATTAATAATGTTAAGA
The DNA here is from genome assembly GCA_902151455.1 of Timema bartmani. Lineage (NCBI taxonomy): Eukaryota > Metazoa > Arthropoda > Insecta > Phasmatodea > Timematidae > Timema > Timema bartmani. The sequence continues at coordinate 16,808 of CABFWB010001189.1, forward strand.
ACATTTTCTTGGATAGACAAAAATGGAATTCAATTTTATATGAATTTATGAAATAGCTATAGAATATATCTCTCTTATCTCTGGAAAGCAATTTTAAGCAATTTTATTATGCACATCTATATTCATAAAACAAAACATAAACTTAATCTCTCTTTACAAATGATTTGAAAAAATTATGTGATTTTATAGGGGGTAGGATTAATATTTCAAACTGGGACTTTGAAATAAATATTCCTCCAAAACCCCGATTGTTATTGAGTGATTTACTCTAAAAGAGAAGGGAAGGAGAGCTTGGGGCGGAATTTTACACAAATTGGTCCCCGAAATACCCAGTTTTTCTATACGAATATGTTTGCCCTTACTTAAAATTAACCCTCATCATCCTGTGTAAAAATATTATATAGTTTTAAGGTACAAATATCCTTAGACAAAGTATGTATAAGATATTTTAGTTATTTGATTTTTGGTATTAATTAAATACAAATAAAGGTTTGGTCATGGTTGAGAGCAACTAAGTTATTAAAATCTTTGATAGACTCCTTTAAAATCGTGTTTGTATCCAGCGTAGGAATTAATTTGAAAATTGGCAGGGTGAATACAAGTTTATATATATATATAAATTCTGCATGGAGTAAGGGTGAACCAAATAAAATTTAGAGGAAATGTATCCCAAATACCGTGGAGTGAGATTGGAAAAACATTTAGGACAAAACACCCTCCAGCCGTAATTCGGACCCTAACTTCACCATCACCACTGAGCCAGATCAAATGAGGTTAATACCTCAGCCCGCAACCCACCGGCGCGATATACCTACAATTTCCTATAAATAAAATATTATTTTAGAAAACTAATTTAAACACTCAAAATCTCTTAGGGGCTTCTATAAAGCTAATTATGTGGGAAACCTAAACGCCCAGATCCAAACCACTCTTCAATAAATGGTAATCAAATAATTTTTTTCTCTAAAATTGGTAGTGTTCATACTAACTAGGTCAAGTTTATTCATATTTTGGAGGGCATTATAAAGATCATACACAACTGGAGTGTGTTTAACTGTTTATTAGGGCGTTACATTAAAGTATACAAGATTCGAATTTGATAAATATTTCTTTCAAACCTGAAAAAATATACACATCCACATATATGGACACGAGGACTAAGTGTCAGGCCCACTATACTGATTGGCTGGTGGCATAGGGTTTGGGTTTTAAATATATGCCAGTTTTACTGAAGTTGCTTCATCTAAACTACTGTCCCCCGCACTGTTAACAGTCAAATCTAGAAACATTTAATTTAAACTATCTCTTTTCTCATCTCAACGCCACTATCATGATTTATATGAGGAAACAATCTGTGTATTTTAAATTTTTAATACCAACAAATGTAATTAGTTACATTGATATAAATATGTGAGCTGCCTGCCCAATATACAAATTATTCACTATTCTGTAACTTTTGTTGTAAAGTGACGTTTGTGTTAAATTTTCTTTATTTCATTTGTTCGATGTCTGAGCTATCCACATTTCCTACACCTATGTATAATGTGAATTAACTGTAACCACCATATTTTCCTCGAGGAAGAAAGAAAAACTAAATATAAAAAGCCACGGTTGTACACTAAGATGTGATTTAAGTTTATACCGCCAATACTAGATGATCTTAGCGTTTAGTATGCATGCACACAGATAAAGTTCATTTATTTTAAATACAGTTCTCATTAATTTCTTACTTAGTCCAAATGGTAATAGTACCGTATGAAAATTATATTTTATTAGGTTACCAACTATCCCTGATACAACAGTTTAGGATCTAAAAGTTAGATCGTATAAACTAGACTCCCGTGTTTATAATTTTCGATAAATATGTATCCAAATATTTGTAGGAAAATGACACCTGGATAAGAGAATCGAGCACAGGATTTTTAGACTTAAAACACCAAGTGGGTGTTGTAGACATTCCTTTGATTACCCTTGTTATCCTTTCCCTTAAATTAAGTTGCAAATAAATTAGCTGTTAACTAGCCCCGTGATGTAGTGGTCAGTGCACCTGGCCACGAGCCTAGGGGTCCCGATTTCGATTCCCGCCTGGTACCTTGGGTATCTTTCTCTTTAGGCGAATAGTTCCAATTGTCACCAGGGTTTGGTTAATTAGGCATAAATTAGGTTATAACTCATAAACATCCAAATAACACTCATAAACTCACCTCATTGTGGGTACAACGTTTAGACAACCTCCAAAGACCTGGACAACATTCTGTGTCACCAGAGTGGCTAATAGTCTACACATAACGTGACCGAACCGGGACGTCAAATATGCCATAATATTTAAGCAAAATTAGCCATTTATAAATCACGAAAATAATTGTTTTGTTTTGAATACATGTTGAACCTTCAAGTGATGCGGTAGATTTGCAATCTCGTTTGCAACATTTGGGTTGGTATTCCTTCCTTTTTTATATTTTCCTCTTAATACCTGTCCAGGTTATACACATATATGAAACAATATAGGAAACAATTTAACATAAACCATCCTCAGTATACACAACCGGGAATCGAACCCTGATCTTTCCATCATCAGCAGGCAAGTCTAACATGAGAGTGACGTCTTAGACAGTTTGACCACTGAAGTGGGTGTATTTCTCACTCTTGTCATGCTGTAAGTTTATTGAAGTCTGATGCCTTAGAACAAGTGGCCAGAGAACTGATTGAAATATATAATTAAATATATTAATACACATCATTTTTATACTCTTTGTGATTATTAGCTTCTTTCTTTGATTACTAAACAAATCTGAATCGTTATTTTGTGCATGGGATTTTATATTAATCAGAGATATCCCCCATTTTAATCAATCAAATGGTATTTGATCAAGAAGGTAGAATTTATAGGAATTGACGAGGATAAAATGGAAACCAATAAGAACTAAACACTAGCAGTACACTTGACCGGGATTTGAACTAAAGTCTATTCGTCACCGGCAAGCTAGACTAAATTAGAATGACGTTTAGTGCACGTTCCTACCGGTTCGTATTTAAATATTTTTTAAATGACGTTTAAAACGGTTGCTACCCGCTTCGGTGGCAGCGTAGTCTAAAGCACTACTCTTGTACTAGACTTGACTGCCGATGACGGGGAGCTAGAGGTTAGAATCTTCGTCGGGTGTACTAAGGGTTGTTTTTTAGCTTTAACTCCATGCAAATGCGGGTACATTTCCTCTTAATACAACCTTCCTAATCGCTAAAATCATTAGCTTAATTAGAACATAGGCGTATAAACCGAACAGGTAGTAATACGTGGTACTAGAAAAAATGTTTATCTGGAGTAATATTGTATATTCTTTATTTTTACCGTCAGGAAGTCAAAGGTAAAGAGTAAAGGGATACAAATATAAAATTAATCCACGCTCGAACACGGAGAAGGTGACTAAAAAGTGGATAACTCATATTCCCTTCCCCTCCAACAGGCGTACTGTATCCATGCAATACTCTCCGACATTGACATTGTTGCAGTGCACTTTAATTCAAGGTTAAAAAAATGCAGCCGTCTATGACCTTGCCATGCGCTTGTAGATTAGCCATCTACTATCTTATCATTTTCTATTAGACAAGACAAGAAAAGTTCATTCAGTCACATGTTGGACTATGAGTAACTGATGTCTCACCTAAATAAGGGGTGAAACAAGTCATTTAATAAAGAAGAAGCAAATCTACTCTTCTGTGGCCGAATGGTCTAAGGTGTTACTCTCATGTTAGATTGACCTTCTGATGATGAGGAAATCGGTGTTAGAATCCCAATCAGGTCAACTAAGAGTGCTTTTTCTTAGATGTTTTCCCACTATCTTTTCACGCAAATGGGGGTATATAACGTCTAAAATGTTTCCTTCCTCATCCATACCACATGAGAGTAATTAACACGTAATAAAACCGGTTGATAAAAAACAACGTACCTTTGCATCTACAACGGTTGATACACGGACTAAATTTCAAGCTCATTTACTATGGTTTGCTGAATCCGGGAAGGTCGGAGCTTGAGTCCCGGCCAGGGTAGCAAAAAATATGTTTCCGATATAGTTTCCCGCCATCCCTCTATTCAAATGTGTGTACATTTCATCTAAATTATGTCTTATCCATATTAAATAAATGTCGTTAGATGCGCACTGCCTGGACACTTAGTAGGACGTGTAAATAATTACCTTGAGAAGACAGTTAAGGGTGCCACCTACCTTTAGTATAATATCACATTTTATAATTACTGGGATGTCAGTTCAGAAGCATTAAAATAAATTAAACAATCTTATTATGAAATTAATAAAATATTATAAAAATGTTTGACGTTAACTTGTTAACAATACTTTAGTTCTTTTGGAAAAGCTTGAAATATATTTATCACCATCCACCTATATTTACCTGAGTGCTATATTTATCATTAAAAGTCGTTCATAAAGAGCTTATTCTACGCTTACATGTATTGTTTGGACCACACAATTTAGAATTTAAGGTATTTAACTACATTAAAAATGATGATACTTATATTTTTTCATTCTGATGGGGGCCATGTTTCAAAATAACAAAATACTTTTTAATTGGGGATTTCTGGACGTCTGCAAAGTGCCTCAGCTTGGATGGCCGGTCTTGAATTCAAATAGGCTGAACTGGGGCTTTTTTTTTAAAGTAATATGGGTTTCTCTGTTTCATTCATTGTGATTGCTCGTGCAGTTTCCTTTCTAAATGTTGGTGCACGTCTGTGCATATTTATCATATCGGCTCATTAGGCATATCTTGATGATGGAGCACAATTATTGTCTGTATCACATCAAATCGGCTCATTCCTACATTACAATATGTTTTACGAAAATGAAGAAAAACCAAAATCAGGAATATTTATTTTCCTGGCTGGTGCAGAACTATACGAGCCTATGCAATACGCCATGATGGGCGTAGGTAGAAGTCACAGCCAGGGAACCCAAATTATATTTATGACTTATTTGTTAGGTTCACTGAATACAAGCTAAGGCATGGAAAACAACATTCATCTATTATATTCCTCGTACCCTAGTCCCTGCACTTAAGTGCTACTACCATGCGCTCAAGTGCTACTGCACTCAACTGCTTCATAATCCTCACAATATCGAAACAACAACCATTTCAGGTTAAATGAGGGATTATATGATTGTATAATACCTAAAAATATATTTTAACTTGTTTATATTTACCACAAACAAACTTACATAGATGTTGTAGCATAATGTATATTATTACGACTTTTATTATTATTTAAATATAATTGCAAAAATAGTTTAAAACTATGTTTAACTTAATTTATGTGGTGTCATCCATTCCCAATAATAATCTCAAGCAACTATTACTGTGCAGCGTAAAGTAGAATTGACACTTATAGGACTAATCACTGGCTGTGCCGAGCTGCAAACAATCTAGACCAAGTCATCCCAATAAAATGTCACCTTGTAAAGCTGCGTCTCCACTAGAGAAACATAGAACTTATTTATAGCAACAAAAACATAGTTACAAATGAAAAGTTGGCGTTTGTTTATGTAAGCTGCTTTGTGTTGTTACATGTTGATATTACAATAAACACAAGTTGTGTTGGTTGCAAGTAATTGTTTGAAGCTGTAAAAATCAAAAGAAAATATGAAACACAAACCAGCATTCATTCTTATAAACAAATGTTTATTATATATGTTTCAGTTGAGACTGGCCCGTGTTAAGTGTTGTAGTTAAAAAGGTTGCACTAGTAGTTAGTTCATTGGCATGACATTTAACTAGATTTCAGAACATTGCATTCAATTAAATGATGATTACAAACAACAGTTGTGTCTTTGAAACCCCAAAGACACGAAATTAAGAGCAGGGATGCCGCTAAAATATCTTCTTCATCTCACATATGAACACAAACTATAAACTGTTTCTTCAATATAGATACAGTGTTGCATATAGTTTTAACTATAGAAAGCAAATACCAACAGGCTGTAACAATGTTCTTTCAGTGTGGACAATTTAAGTAGTTTAAGTAGTTTAAAATTTGAAACATATAATAAAATTGAGCAACACAAAAGTTGATCTATGTTGCTCCAGTGGGGAGATAGATTTAGAGCGTTGATTCACACTCAGAGGATTGTGAGTCGACTGTGTTGTTTTGGATTTTTTCCAAAGAGATTTCCCAAAATCACGGTCCATGAGTGTAGACACACTGTCCTGTGAATGTGAATTGAAATGTTGTGCCCTATGGTCAAACTAAGGCCAGTTTCATGGTCAGACTGATTACGCCTCAAGTGCAGTAATGTACTAAATGTGACACCTAGATAGACTGGAATGGACCAGTTTCATTTGCGAAACTGGGCCAGTCCATTTGAGTTAAGGTAGGTGTCTTCTTTTATTTAATATAGCACTACACTTGAGGTTTACTAAGTCTGGCTATGAAACTGGCCCTTGGGGTCTTTAAACGTAGTTATTGTGGATTCAAACGTTCTTCGAGAAACAAGCGCGGTACAGAAATGGGGTTACGTGACGAGCTCTAAGCCAATCACAAGATTTCAGCCTCATCGGCGCGAGCTGTTCTGATAAAGTTTAACTCATCTCTACTTCATCCGCTCTGCCCTAGATGTTCGGCACGGGAGAGCCAATCAAATCTCAAACTCAACCATCTAAAATCAGTGAGCATGTGCATTTGACAACGCATGCGCTGTACAGCCATACGATAGCAGACAGCATCGTTGGCCTTTGTGAAAAGATTTGAAATAACCCGTTTCTGGAAAGTGTGTGTAACTATGTAGTGGATTGTGCATGACACAGTATTATAATTTGAAAACATCCATCAGAAGAATGATCTAAAAGATATGTGTAGAGGGAAAAAATTTTGATAGTCAGCTGTTTAATTTTACGTTGCAATGCATCATGGATAAACATACAGCGTGTGAGTTACTGCTCAACTCAAGCAGATTCTGTTCTCCATTTTCGGCGAACGTGTGAATCAAGCCGAAGGCTTCTTCCGTCAAGTAACAACCTGAGCGAAGACTCTTATCTATGATCTGACATTGACTTCAATGTATTCTAATGTTTTTCATGAGCAATGAACAAATTATTATAGAGAGGCAAAGCATGAACATTATGAAAATAATCTTATTAAAGAAACTAGAATGACTGGAGAAAAATTCAATATTTGAAATCCTATGTTGATCATCAATGAATCGACCAAATATTATGTAGGATTATGCGACTTTTGCTCTAGTGACATTAAGAACCCATTATTATCCGTGTTTACTCCCATCTTTCTCATGTGTGATAAGATATAGCCAATATTCAATAATCCCATTTCCACCATTTGATTCATGTTTACAATTACCTATGACCAAAACAATCAAATAATGGTAGCAGCATTGTGGGCAAACGGTCCTGTGTGAATCCATATTAATGGTGCGTCTGTACAATGGCAAGCATAAGTAAATTATATTCAGAGTAACTTTGCTTTTTCTTATATTTTTTGTATTTATTTAAGGTATTTAACGTGTGCTTGCAGAACCGACTGGTTACATCAGCACAAGACTTATGAACAAATTTAAATTTCGAACAGAAGATAACATCATTCCAATAAGAAATAAATGTTTTCCCAGTTGAGGTATTTCAATTTAAATGTGTTATGAACAGCATCCAAAGAGAAATATTCATCCAAAGAGAAAATTGTGATGTTTCGGACCATCAATTAAAGATTGAGATATTATTTTTTATCCAAAGAGATTTATTTTATTTAGAGGGTTACAACCATGCAGTGAATAACGGTTTTCATAGTAACTAAACAAATTAAATACTTAAAATTATTTGTGAACATTGGGGTTTAGTGGAAAACTACTATTTTTCCCAACATCCTGGACTCCTAAACATTAAAATGAGTGTTCGTGTGTCAAAATTTGTTTAGTCACTTCCTCATAATTTCTATTGCTGAAAACGCGCTTATCAAATTTTATATAAGATATTATGTCGAATTTATATATTTATTTTAAACTTTAAATAGCGATTTTTAAGGAAACTATAGAATATTAATTTTTAATTAGGTAAACAGATAAACGATAAAAAAATATTTTACTTGCTTAATAGTCTTATTCAGTGTGTCCATTATTTTTAACTTAATGCATTCACATTTATTTAGTTTTCAATTCAAATATTGACACACACTTTTCTTATCAAATTGAACTACCTCATCTTGTCATTATATAACAACTTAGGTACCACAAATTAAACTTGTAATTGCATCTATGAACTTTGGTTACGTAATGTCATTCTAAATATATTTTAGATAAATTATAAATATTCCAACGATAATGGTTCTTTTCCTCTATCCTAACGCAATTTTCAATAAAATTGCTGATTTTTGTGCTAGATAATACAAAATAGCATTACATTGAGGTTTTTAAATAACTAGTTACTTCAAAATACCTTTTATGCCTTCCAAATAATTTTATAAAGCTATTTGAATGATAGATTTAATAGTTATATTAATGACTTAATTTATTTTTATTTTTATTCAAAAACCCAATTAATGAAGGTACAATTATGGTAGCATGTAGATCGTAGATATAAATATATTTTAGGTCCATCCTTTTTAGTTTCCTTGTTTTTATACCACTTACATGGTAAGATTTTAAACCAAGAATGTAAATAATTAATTTCTGTAGCTGTAAAGCAGAAGTTTTAACTGCTCTGTAGAATAATCTATAACACTAATCATATGATAGTTTGATATTAAATTAAGTTCTCTAGGCCATAAACAATAAAAGATGAAACTGTAATCCAGCCGAGTTTTTGAGAATTTATATCGATCAAACGCTTACGTCCCGAATTATTTTATATTAAAAATAAATTCTAGAACCAATATAATCTGGGATAATGTGCCATCTTGTATCGAAGCTGTACTTATAATATTGGCTTGTATTGAGTCAGAAAAAAAACTGATAAATGGTTCTCATTTTGAGTATTGTCAAGCAATACTTTGTAAAGTTTCAAAACAGTTTATGTCAATTTGAACTTCAAGAATTATCAAAATAATCAATAGATTCAATTTCCCTAAGGTATCATGAAACTTTTATGGAAATTCATAAATGTTCTCTGTCTATATTTAAGCACGTTTTCTTTATGAAAATAAATTAGTCAAACTTAAATCGTCGATATCACAAATTACTCCTGTACCTGCGAAGGTAACCCAGGCAATAATATTCTATCACTGATCTTCCGAGGATCTATCCCGTGCTAAAGATCATTTATAAATCAGAGTTTATCAAGCATAGCTTACCAAAAATACAAATCGTTTTAGCAACATATTTTCGTATCTCCATCCGATGAGACTATATTCGACTAAACCAATATTCTAGTGTATCTTTCATAATATTGTTCTAGTGTGTTATATATTTGTAACGTTTATTTATTATAATTTTACTAGGGGATTTCATTTAAACAACAAGAGAAATATAATTATTATTAGTGATGCCAACCATATATAAAAAAATATTTTAATGGGTTTGTTGATGAAGGAGACTGGTCAGTAAATTTTCTTTGTGAAAATTTTATGTGGCATCGAAATATTAAAGTGTTGTAAATGTGTGTGAATGCATTATTTTTTATTGAGGCTTAATTTACTACCACTTTAGCATATTTATCTAAAGATTATAACATTCTTAAGAACGGTGGAAAGGAACGCGATCTAAGGTCTGTATTTTTATATAATTTATAAACAGGGCCAAAATAAATTAAAACTTATTAAGTAAGATCAGGCTCTGATGTAAACTCCGTCCTGTCATTATAAAGTTTTAAAAATGATATGCCAATTTATTACCTCTCTAATACCTAATTATTAAAAATAATGAATATTGTAGATCAAATAAAATATAACATTTAAAATATTTCCGTTATATTTTAAACATTTATATCAGCTTAGCCACGTGTTATGACCCAAGAATAGAAGTCAACCTACAAAAAATAGTAGTTTTGTCAAAATCACAGTGTAGAAATAATTATTATCTTTCTTTATATAGTTCTTTGATGACTTTATGTTTTTTCTGGTGATTTGTTTATATGCCCCAATGTATTATCCTCTTTAGAATGTTTACACTTACCGATAAAATTACACCGGTAAAAATGTACATGAAATCTCGTTGAGAAAGGAAATCGTTGATATTTCTTTATAATATACTCTTGTCATTTTATCTAACAAGAATTTCTCTTTTTCCATTGTTGCTTTCAAATTCGTTGGTAGGTTGCTTCGTAGACAAATGCACGTTTCACTCTAAACTTCTCTCAACATTTCCACAAAAGTGTAAATATTGAGGTGGGGTGTGTGTTTGATTATTTGATTAATCCTCTTCAATTATGAACCAAACTATTCATAGTAATTTGTTTAATGATTTTTAAACAAATTGGGAAAATAAGCTTCATCAATTTCAGAATAATAGCCCATTTCAATGGCCACATGGTCTAAGGCTTCACAATCGCAATATACTAGACAACCAATGTCGGGGAGAACAGGGTTTTAATCCCAGCTGGGTTTGTTGAGAGTGTTTTTGCTAAATGGTTTTACACTCTCCCTTCATGCAACCACACAAATTTGGGTGTACGTCTTCTAAATTAAATCTTATTCTTCCCTAATATATTAGCGCTATTATTTCATGGGCGTATAAAACAAACGTTTAATAGTAAGACACGGTGTCCAAAAATAATTTTAAAAATAGATTTTTTTTATCTATGAATTTATTACAAATTTTAGAGCTACAAAGTTTCATTAAAATAAAATTAAAATGTCTTAATAAAATCAATTAAATAATGGACTTAATATACAACGCCTTTGCTAATGATGGGACGGAATGTACACAGGAGCTTGGGGTTTTAAAATCTGGAAGGAATTTATCTCAACTTCAGTATATACGTATAGTTTAATTTTCTACATATAATTATCTCAAAAGTTCTTAATTTTTGTCATGGGCATCTTGGAATTTGACAAGGACTATCACTTTTTAATTTTTTAAGATTCTGTTCAAATTCTGAGCCTTTTTACAAAAATTCAATACGGTACAGGTATGTAGAAACAAAATTAAGCGTATCTGGTGAAGAAATATTTTATTTAATTGGTCAAAGTGTTTTTGTTACATAAACTTCAAAAATATTGGTCTTAATTCGCGATCCATTAAACCTCAATTCATCATGTGTTTTATTCTTTTTCAGAGTGTCTTAATACTTTTTGATGTATAAGTAGGAAGTTTATTTCATATTTTTTATTTTGAAAAATTAAATATTAGATTAAAAAAATTATTAATAATCTTCTTACGTCAAAATTTAATTTATTTTGAACCATTAAATGTCAAAATAACCTCAATTATATTCAAATAAAGTAAAGAAAAATTGTGTAAGGCATTAATGAATTAGATATTTTAATTTGCTAGAGAGAAAACCCTACTTCAATTATTTTGGCTGTGCCTGAGTAATTGTAAACAATGTATAAGTACACGCGCTGTAGGTCTCATGACAGGAAGTCCAACATGACAGACAAGAAACAAAGTATTGGAGGGGGAAAAAATACTTTCAGCGACAACACTTTTTAGTCACCCATAAAAAAATTAACAGGGAAATTGTATTTTTACTTTAGGTTTAATGTACACAGGATAGCAGAAATTGTAGCTTTGTTTAAAAAAAATATAGCAAAATGTGTTAAAGGATGGTTAAAGAAAACGGATGTGAAGAATGATGATTTGCGCGCAATACGTGGTAGATTTTAAAACATGTCAACTTTGTTTGTTGTATTTCCTTCATTTTAGATTTTTTATTTAAAAACTCAAAGAATAAACGAGTTTTTGATAAAGTGCAGTGTGGGGCACTTTCAACAACTTTTATTTTTAAAATATCGTTTGTTTTACTTAGAACTTAGAACGAACAGTTATTTCTATTTATTTTATACAAGAATCACTAATACAAACTATTTTATTCATCTTATAATATTTACCAAATACGAACTCTCAAAAAATTGGAAATAAACCATAAATTAAATAAGTTATTTATGTGAAATTCATCCATTCGAGTCCTACAAGTAAGTTTCTCTCCAACCTAGTAGGATGAGGTTCAAAACCAAACTGGCTCATTAGAGATAATAGGCTTGGATCATGATGTCAATTTTTACACATTGTCTCCATAGAAATATTGAAGAAATTCCTTTGTTTCATGCACTTAGTATTTGTTCGGCTTATGCTTCCATTTGTATTGAATTTACAGACCCTTAACTCATAAGTGTAGACATTATCTTCTAGGGTCACAATTGTACAGTTGTACAAGACCGGGGGGGAGGAGGAAGCATTGTTGTAGTATACCCACGTTTAAATTCAAATTACTGTAAATGCCTCAAACACTGTATCAGGCCCTGTTGTAATAGCAAAGTAAACACATAAATGTTTTCCATGGTAGAGAGATCAAAGAGAATCATTCGGTATATCAGACAAATTCTATAACTGATAACACCAAAATATACACTCCTGGACTCTGTCTTGTTTGCTTCTATCAGTTATCTTATTATAATACAATAAAATTCATTGAAATACATATGCCAGAATTCATATTTTACCTTTTTCTCACTTCATGTTTTATAAGCTATTAGTTTCTATAAATTTATTTTTATTTATTATTTTGAGGTATTTAACGTGCACTTTTTTAACCGACTGATTATATCAGTACACGAGAACTTCTTTGAGCGAGAGCAAAAGTACCTACCAATTTTGCCGAAAAGGTATTTTCACATACCTTCCAGGAGTCATTTACAGGTCACAATCGACATGGGACCGACGCCTCTACATCCACTCCGAAGGAAGTTGCCCTAGGGATTTTTATCATTCAAGAAAAATCCGTTGACCTTGGGTGGGCCTAAACCCACGAACATAGAGTCATGAGGCAAGCCCTTTACCCCAAGACCATCGAAGTAAACAGATTATTTATAAAGTATTTATTTAGTAGTTAATTTCGCCAGACATTATTTTTACTATGAATGACAATCTAAATATTATATTTTCTGATTATTGGTTTAAACAATAATGGTTAACCACAGGAGCCTACCTTTCAGCCTTGTCATTCTAAATTTAACTAAATTATACATAGGAGTATTTCTATGTTAAGTTAGGTTAAGATACGCTAGGCTAGGTTAGGTTAGGGCTAGTTTAGGTTACGTTAGTTTATGGCTAGGATAGGTAGGTTAGATTAGGTAGGTTAGGCTAGGTAGGTTAAGTTAGGTTAGGTTACGGCTAGGTTAAGGAGAGTAGGTATGCTAGTTTAGGTAAGTTAGGTAGGCTATGGCAAGGTTAGGGATGCTAGGTTAGGTAAGGCTATCTCAGGATAGGTTAGGTTAGGTTAGGGGAGATAGCCCCGGTTGCTGTCAGTTGCTGCCAGAAACTCTTCCAGCTGTGTTACCACCCTCACGTAGGAATTCCAAGAGTTGCTCTTTTACTTGTTAGCAATCTGGACACTGGATATTTAGGTGACCACAGTATTTTGGGTGTGTTCACAATCTGGACGAATTTTGTCCTCTTCGCTATCTGGACTGTTTGCAATCAGGATACAACCAATGAGAATTACATAAAGTCCACATGGCAACTGAGGTGGATAATAGCGTTAGGAATGGGCCTACGGTCTTAGTATAAATTATAGAAATTAATGTTGTAAAATGGCATATGGCCAACAAGCAGTCATTGAAATAAAATAAAAGTAAGAGTCTAGTGAGCTATTTTCAATGTTGTGATAAGAGAGTTTAACAAATATATATATGAATATTAAACCTTGAAAAAATACATATATGAAAAAAATTATATAGAATTAGTATATTATAAACACATTCAAATGTACAGCTAACTCATAAGTTTAGTTAAATAAATAACAAGGGATCAATTTTAAACACACCCAAATCATTTTTATGAGATAAACTATTTATCATAATCAACACAACCATAATATTTCAAAGTATTTTCTACCATACATAAATCGTATTAATTATCATAACTTTTTTTTTCTTGTATGTACTTTGATACTTTCAATTTATTATTTTAACTAAATGTTAACTGGTACTTTTAACATGTTTCAGTTCTTCAATGTGTTGATAATACGATGATTTTATAAAATATAGTTTGTTTCGTGTATGTATTTTTTCAAGGTCTAATATTTATATAAATATATATATATTTTACCTCTCTTATCACAACATTGAAAATATCTCACTAGACTCTTACTTTCATTTTATTTTCAATTAATGCTTGTTGGACATATGCCATTTTTGAATAAATGTCTTTTTTCTGTTTCACTCATTAGTGTATTAATAATCTATTTACATAAATTTATATTAATACTTTCATTACAAAAGTTAAAAAGGTTATTTCAAAAATACTCTTTTTGTTTAATTTAATTAGGAAGTGACTTGTTTCTGTGGTCACGGGGTCTAAGGCGTAACTCTATCAATAGGATGGATTTCATAAAAATGTGAGATTAGGGTTCGGATACTGGTTGGTTATACTTGAGGTGTTTACTCCTTAATTAGGTGACCTGGAGCTCTAGGGGTAAGGTGTCAGACTTCTGTGCTGAGTGGGGGAGTGTTTGGGGGGGG
>CABFWB010001189.1:31500-43298 GCA_902151455.1 Timema bartmani
GGGGGGGGGGGGGGGGGGGAGGCTCTAATGTCTTCATGGTGTTACATGGTGAGAGAGAGGTTAAATCAAATTGTTACGTAACACAAATCCTATAGTTAAATTCTAATGTTGAAAAATAATATTATTGTTCATTTTTTCACCTTTAATAATCATACTTAGAAATATTTTCCGAATACCTACGGCATTGAACATGGAAGCTTAGCATTTATTTTTGTCTATCGATATTTCGAATGCTCTTAGGTGGCATTGTATGCCCGAGACTACGAACGATAAGCACATGTGAGGAGCCATTATAGTAATGTATACTTTTTTAAATTCTCGTAACATTCTATGTGTACTATTACTACTTGGAAAGTAATATATTCAAAACTGTACTTTGCAAGACTGATAATAATTTTAAAACGTTTATTAACTTTCCATATACTTATCTTTATGTTCAGTTATCCATAAATAATAATAATGATACTCTCTGAGATCATTTATATTCAAGATTTATAATGGATTTTAAAAAGTATTAAATCTGAGTCCTTCTTTCAGAATCTCAAAAACTTCCCTATGAAATAATGACATTCACTCTTGGTGAGAAAATTTACGTAACACAGGCTTGCAAAAAATGGGGGGAGGGGAGGGTCAGGCTAATTGTCTACACAAGGTTACATGGGGTGAGATGGGCTAAAGATGTAAGAAAAAAGCGTTACGTGGTTTATGGATGACCCCTATACTTCTAGCCCTGCCCAAGAAGTGAATCCATTATCCATGACCTCAAACTTTTGTTTAAGTATCCGATAGGTAAAGTGGCTGTGTAGTTGGTGGAATACGATTGTTTCTCAGACTCACACGCAAAAATCCTGGATAATATATTAAGAATTACATAGATATAACCTGCATCGGTGAGAGCGTTAACTAAATGGTAGGCTCCCCCTTTCTGGTTTGACGGTGACGGGAATTGGGAAGGTCAATGTTTGAATCTATACTAAGTATCCTGAGGGCATTTTTGATCAAATTGTTTTCTAGTCCTCCTCTAAGCAAATGCGTGTTCATTTAATTTACATTTTGCCTTTTTAGTCCCAACATGATTAAAGCAATTTGAATCAGGATAGCCCAAATGGTAAGAAGCACTGAAAATACACACATATAGATATATAGATAATATATCATTTATTTCCGAAAGTGAACCTAAAATTGACCTGGTGTAGCTCCTCATTCAAACATAACGCTTTAATGAAGACTGGTTTGAATATAGGGCCAGTTTCATATTCAGACTTAGTATGCCTCAAGTGTGGCGTTAAACTAAATACAATACGACACCTACCTAGACAAGAATGTAATGGGCCAGTTTCACGTATGTAACTGGCCCATTTCATTTAGGTGGGTACAGTGCTGTATTTAGTGTAGCACCGCACTTGAGGCATACTAAGTCATGGGCCATTTTCATAGTCAAACTTATTACGCCTAAAGTGAGAGTCGATACTAAATACAGGACGACCCCTACCTAGACCAAAATGGAATGGGCCAGTTTCGCATATGAAACTGGCCCATTCCATTCAATTTCAGGTAGGTGACGTCTTGTATTTAGTATAGCGCCGCACTTGAGGNGAAACTGGCCCATTCCATTCAATTTCAGGTAGGTGACGTCTTGTATTTAGTATAGCGCCGCACTTGAGGCGTACTAAATCTGACTATGAAACTGGCCCTAGTGTTACATTTATAATCCCCAGTGGGATAACAAAAATTGTATTTTTAAACAATATAAAATATAGCACGTCATAGAACTGACCCGCAACACAGTAAAATCTGGTTCAATCTATGCTATATACTCTCAAACGTTAAGCTGTCTAGTAAAATAGGTGTTTACAATTTTATATTTAAGAAAGAAATGTGCAATAAGTTTATTGACTATCCAAAATAGTTGATTAAAATTAATGCTTTAAATTACTATTTAAAGTAGCTCATTTAATGTGTTTTTATTTACGTGAACAATATATTACTACCATCCGGGCTCTCAACAAATCTCAATTTAATAAAGAAATTAATTTATTATGTTATTACATACAAAGATTTTAAGTGTTTTCAAAAAATAAACTAAAATATAAGCGCATGATTACGACTGACACAATACAGAAATAACTTTGATCGAAAAATAAAAGTGCTACTATACTCATTCAAAAATCGATTAAACATGTTGGCGAGCGCAGCGACCTCTAAGATAGTTCCCTACAGGGGAGATGGTTCCTCAATTCTCCGATAGATAGTAGCAAAGAACGGAGCGTAAAATAAACAAACCCTTCATTTGAGCTTTACTTTCAGTGTAGTATGGAGCTATACAAAGGCATTCAAATCAACATTCCTTATAATAAAATAAAATTAATGTATTTATTTGTATGTTTGTATTAATTAATCTAAATCCAATAAATAGTCTTTATGAAAGGCGCTTATGAAAATAAGAAATAAAAGTTTATGAAATATCATTGACTTCTTACAATCCCACAAAAATAATTAAGAATAATGCATTATGCATTTTGTAAATAAAGAAGCTAAATCACACGATTGCATAACAGATTAATGAGTAACAACAGTCAAACATAATCGGCGAGCACATGCTCTAAATACGTACTTTTGGCTTAGTCTTGTGTCTTGGTTACTTGAGGTCAAATAATGAAACCTTGTTGGGATTATTGAGGTGTAATTTTATAATTGGCTTACCGTTCTTCTACAAATATGTTGTTATTAATCCTTTATATTCTACCTTCCTCTTCACCAAGCCATAAGTGCAATAAATATCGAGGACTGGTATTAATATGCTGTGCAAAAACATCAACAAAGAGGTTAGATGAACAAATGTTTATAAAATAAAATAAACTCGAAGAAAAAATAAATAATCTTTATTTGAATTGGAATTTTCTTACCTCAATGAAATATATCCATAGTTGCTTGTGGTTTAAAGTTAGTAAGAAAATAATTATAGGAGCATGTATATATATATATATATATATATATATGGTTTTATTGTTTTATTTATATAGTTTTAAGTGTGGTTGTTTAAGTTTGTTTGTAAACTATTTTTTAAATTATTTGTAGCTAATTCTTGAAAGCTATTAGACAGAGCTCAATAATCTGGGTTTGATTCTATAATTAGGTTCCATATTTTAGATAAGCATTTAGTTTGATATGTAGTTTGATAAATTATAACCAAAATTCATTATGAAAAAACTTTAATTTATGAATTTAAATAAGAGATTGAAAAAATAATAATTACAAAAAATTATTTGCAAATCACTGCCCGTCATGGTTTCATCGGACAAAATAATTTAAAAAATGAACATGAATATTAAAATTTAAAGTAAAGGAGTCCTTGAACCATATATATATATATATATATACACAAGCGTATGGGCCTATATCTTATATATGATATATTAAACATGCTTAAAATGTATAAACTCTTTCAATTTATTTTCAATGACCTGCGGATTATTAAAATTATTACTAAAAAATATTTTAAAACTTCTACGACAGCATTTATGTAAGATTTGGATAGATTAATAGTATTCGTATTATAATTAAATACACGAATTTGAATAAAATAGCTCTCCAGCATTATACTTAGAAAATGTAGCCTAGAAGATAAGTTCTTTAACTTTTTTAAATCATGAGCCCTTTTGGTAAGACAAGATTACTAGAGGCACCATGTAGTAGGGTTTTAAGTTTAGTTTTCTTTACTTTCTATCTAGTATTTGTTTTTGAGCTGTTGGTTTAAATAAAAAATAATAATAATGAACATATTTATTGCGAAAAATGCATGCATGCTGTTACTATATTTAATATAACTAGTTAGATTTCTATCATTTATAAACTCTAAAATATACATATAAAAAATAAGAAAATTAGAATTAAGAACTAGCGATAAGCAAACTTTTTAATAAAATATATGAGCTTGCTTATTTTGACACAATAGATTCAGTTTTAGCTTAATATTCTATATTGAAAGAATCATAGAATTGTTTACGTCATTTAGTAGAGAATGGAATTTCTTTTTATTACAACTAATGTTAAAGGGCTGACTTACAAATATTTTGTTGCAAATGATAGGAGAACCGAAAGTACTGGATATTCGATCCCAAAATACGTTCAACACTTGCTTTGAAAATTCAAGTTTAAAATTTGAATCACTCAAAATATCGGAAAAACCTTTTTGTGCATTCACTGAGAGCTGTTGTACCTCTTCTATAATATTATATACACTGAAATTTTCTCTACCCATTTAAAATTGTCGGCGTTAAAACCTGGTTGAAAACATCTCCTGAACTTTTCTTCCAAGCATCCCAAATGATCAGTTATGAATTTCTAAATCTAATTGTTGCTCATAGATTTTTCAGTAATAATATTAGTACAAGAAGACATTTTGAATTAATATGATTACCTTTTTCATAAACGTTATGAAACTATTAAGTGTGCGACTATTAATAAATGTGAAAAAGATTACTGAATCTTGTAATAGTGTGTTTAGATTAGCATTATTAATATTAAATACAATTTTCCAAAGTATTATTAAATTTTTATCCGTAAAATCATGGTGTACGACGTTTGTTTCTGCAATCAACCAAACAAATATAGAATGAAAGGTTGTTGTATATTATAATTTCAATATTTATATAAAAAATATTTAATATACTCACGTTTGACAATATTTTCTGCGACCCCCAGTTTGAGAACATGTAGCCCAGAGCATCACACTTAAGATTAACTCCTACGCTTAAATACAAATAATTTAATATTTATATAACAGAACATATACATACAACAAATTATTAGTTTATATAAACACCTTCTAAGACAATTGAGATAGCTCTGCAGAAAGTCTCGACTAACGTAAAAAAGCATAATTAAAATGAATATAAAATTACCTTAGATTCATAAAAATCTCACAATGAAATATCTAGATCTAGTTAGGATATTTTCTAGTAGTTACCTGTAGTTATTCTAAAATATGTCCTGTGTTTTCCAACCGAGTGACTTCACACTCAGTAATTCATGAAATGACAAATTTGTGTTGTATACAAAAGTTTGGGCCCCAGTGTGCATGAGGCAACGTGTTTTATATTTTTGTCGTGAATGTGTAAACATGTTGAAAAGTAGTAAAACGCGCTCGCAAAGCTTAAACATTTTACATCCCAAATTAAAACTGTTGTATTTTTTTTTAATTCAACCTATTTTATGTTTCATAAAAAAAAAAGTCTTCCCTAACAATTTGCACACTGCTATAAATTTACATCATACTTAAAAATTGACCCATTTGTAATATTATTTTGAGTAATGTAATCTATATTTTGTAGACTTTATTTAATTTAATATTTTATAATATTTTGTTTAGTACCTGGAATCATCTTTCAAAGGAAACTCGTGGTTTGATCTTATGTCAATATAGTGTACCCAATTATTTGTAAGACTATTCATAAGTCTATCTTTATTCAATTACTCAAATCCTCTATGTTGAACATGCAGAAAAAAGGAGGCAATTGCTCAAATTAATTAAATTTACATTTAATGCTCACATTGTAATATATTTACTCTCAATGTTTTGAACCATTTTGTCAAAGAAATGAGCCTTGATATTTAATCAGTAATCAAATATAACTAAACAACGCATTCATAAATTGATTATCTGCTCACACTGGTCTTCACATGTTCTAACGTTTCAGGCTCACAATAGACCGAATTGCCTGAGCCTTATACCCGTATCACACGACACTAGCTCGTACTTGAAATCCAGCACTAGCTAGCATCGTGTGAATCAGAAAAAGTATACTGGTTCTGCCTCTTGGTACTAGTTGTGAGGATAGAACTGGCGCTATTTTCGTACTAGTTTCGACACTTGTCTGTGTAATTCGACCAATCAATGCGCGCTGAGACTGTGTGTAGAGAAATGGTAGAAATGGCGCCAACATGATCATTGGATGTTATTTTGTTGTTGGCAGGAAATTATTCTAAACATCCTTGTTTATATAATACCAAATTGTCACAATATGACAATATATTTAATATATATTTAATTAAAAACATGTCATATAAAAACGACAAAATGTGTTCCAGACCCAATTTTAATCTAAATAAACTTGATAGCATGCCAACTTTGGGTGGCTGTTTTTTTAGAATATAAAGTGTGCGTAGGCCTAAAAAAGAACATTTTTGTATCAAGAATACTGTATTTGGACACCCATGGGCTTAGGGGCCTCTGAACACATCGTAAATAAATGAATACAAATTTAGGGAGACACTAAACGTTAGTGTCACCCCGAATGTATCTTACCTAACCTCCCAATGTATCATTTTAAGCATCCAGCGACCATTAATTATTTCGTCTTTCCAGCCAGTCACGTGTTCATATTCTTTTCCTACGCTCCCTCTCATAATTTTCAATATCATTACTAATAATTAATGCAGCTGCTGCACCCTAAATTAATCTCTGACGTTCCATAAATATTTGCACTAGAACCTAGTACCAAACTAGCAGCGTGTGAATACTCTAGTCCCGTTTCTATTGTACTAGTTAGTACACAGATCTCTAGGCGCTAGCTAGCACACTTGATTTCTAGTACAAGCGAGTGTCGTGTGATAGTAGCTTTAGATATAAATCTCAGCTAGTTTTTCTGAGGTTGGTTATTCGTATGGGATTGGTCATTGTAGTTCTCTCATAATAATTCACGATAATTCGGATACATTTCTACGGTTTACCTTCCAGGTGCATAGCTAATAGTTTAAGCTAATTAAAAATATTGATGGTTTCAACATGTACTTTAATTTAATAGCTTGTTCGTAGATCAAATAATGTTAACGGCCCCTTGACCTATGTATTTCCATGAATATAGTTCAGTGCGTGAAGTTTCTTTGGGAAATAAACAAACCTACAGAGATGAATCTTATAGCTAAATACTCGAGATGAAAAGAAGGGCGTGTCGCCATTAATTCCTTTAGAGATCTTGTAGTGTGTCTCATTGAACATTTGCTAAAATAAAGTCACAAAGGAATGTATTATTATCAAGATACATTAAACAGCTTTGGTGGCCGCATAGTCTAAGGTGCTACTCTCGCAATAGACTATACTACCAAAGACGGGGAGAGCGGGGTTCGATCCGAGTCAGGTGTAATGAAGGTGATTTTCCCTAAATGGTTTTCCGCTTTCTCTCTTCACACAAATTTGGGTACACTTCCTCTAAATTCAACCTTCCTAATCCCTAGCGCATTAGTGCAATTAGTACATAGGCGTACAACCCAAACGGAGTACTAATTAAAATCTTCGAATGCCATAGAATTTTAAAATGAGAAAAAAAGGTTAGATTAAGCAGCGATACAATATTCAGTATACCAAGAATATTTAATGGTATATTTATTACAGTTATGCAGGGACCAGTTCGAGTTTCCAGTTATATAAATATAAGTATCGGTAGATACACAGTCTAAGTGTCAGGCTCATCTAGTTTGTATCGCTTGTGACGAGGTTTGAATCTCAGTCAGGTGTAATGAGGGTGGTTTTTTCTCCCTAAATGGTTTCCCATTTTATATTCACGAAAGCTAGGGTCCAATTTCTCTACAATTCTACCTTACTCATCTCGACTCAGTAAAGGTGAATAAAATACGTACAGCCTGAACGAGTGGTAAAACTTTCTGAAAAAAAGGATACAAATAATTCCCTACAACCATTACCAAATACTCCCGTGAGGAGCGTGGAAGTATGGAAAACTATCCCAATGTAGGCCTACACTGAAGGTATTTGAACACCCATCTTTCCGTCAGCGATAACAAGAAAATTACTAATCCAACCCTCAAAACCAGATACCAAAGCTTTTTTTTTTTTGTATAAAATCGCGTTCTAGATTTTGATTAATTATTTCACGTATAATTTATTAGTATAATTTCTGAGTAGGCAGTTTATCAGGATTAAACTCTAGCAAAATGAAGCAAGCACTGTCCATGGCTCCGACCCTTTCTTAACTATCTATTAAACTATTCTGTTTATTAGGGATAACTAATATTTTGAAATATTAACAATTTTATTTTTATAATTTTTATATGATATTGGTGTATTATTTTTTTATTTGCTATAAAAACCTATTTTAAATGGAGTTTTAAACCATATAAATTTTTAAAATACAGAAAATATAAAAAGAAAGAAAAAAAAATTACACTAACAACTACATATGGAAAGAGGGAAAATGTGTGAAGAGTTTAATGCACAATGGTGACATATTCTTCCTTTTGTAGTATAAGTGGTCACACACACATTTAAACACAAATAAATTTTTATTTTGGAATTATTACTTTTATCAAACAAAAATGAGGGAAGAAGAATGAAACTTTACACAATCACATAACTGCTCCATTTTAAATTTATGTTTAAATGTATGTGTGTCTACTTCTACCATGGAAGACAGTGGAAAGAAGGAAGATAATATCACCTTTGTAAATTGAATTCTTCCCACATTTTTCCTCTTTCCCTTGGTGGACTCTCTTCATTAAATTTGCAATATCTAGTTTTATTTTATCTTTATTTTTATCAATTTACATTATTATAAAATCATTTAGCCATAGTGTCTCCTTGTGTTTCAACATTTTAAAATGTCTTGAAATTTGTTAAAGTTATTTTTGACTCCTTGTTTTAGCTTATATAGAGTTTTAAGTAAAATAAACTAACATTTAAAGTTTAAAATAAATTCTAGAATTTACACTTTGGTAGATTAAATATTTATACTTTCTATATTATAAAGTGGTGTAAAAAGAAACCAATTAAATATATAAATTATGAAGCATCGATTGGCACATAATTTAAAATCTGTGAAAAAATGGCAAGTCTAATAAATTTACTCACACCTCACTAGTCCGATGAGAACATTTAATGAATCCCTAAAGCAGAATGCTTCAAGCCAAAATTGATACATTTTCATTTAATTTATTTAAGGTATTTACCGTTCACTTTATGAACTGACTGATTATATCAACACACGAGAATTTCTATGAGTGCGAGCAAAGGAACCTACCAATTTGGCAGGGAAAGGTATTTTCCCAATCCTTCCAGGGTTCTTATACATACCACAATCGACATGGGACCGACGATGGCTTTACCTCCGCTCCAAAGGAAGTTGAGCTACGGATTTGTATCGCTAAATAAAAATCCATAAGCAACGCCTGGGTTTGAAAACACGAAATTCTGGTAGACATTTTACACTAAAACCATCGAGATCAACAAAATCGATAAAAAACACAATTTATTATGATTTTTTTTGTATATACTGTTTAATTCCGTTGGCACATTTATTGATAAAAGGTTTAAGATAATACAAATACATATTTATTAAAATTAATATTAATACGTCACTGTCATTCCTTTTTGCAGGGTATGATTCCCTAAGTTTAATATTTACAGTAACTGTAACTAGGCCTAAATTAATTAAAAACTATAAAAGGGGCCGTTCTTAAATTTTGTAATGGTTTTGCCGGGGGGGAGGAGGGGGTAGGGAGATAGGTATTTTCCTACGAGGGGGCTGTAATAATCCATCTTAAATACATTTTTATTCATGTTTATGTTGAGACAGAATATAAGAATTATTTTTTTTGTCAGAAAATAAATGTAGGCTATGTTTTTAATTATAAAATTTCACTTATGTTTCATTCACTTATGTGTTATACCTAATTTTACTGAAATTAAAGTATTCTAAGATTCCATATAACTCGCTTTATTACCAATCCTTATGTAAAAAAATAATCAAACGATTAAAATACACTAATTTACCAAATCGTAAACAAATACGTAAGATAGAGGAGGATTGGGAGTGAAGGAAAATCTTAATTTCCCCTACGTGGGGGACGGAGGGTAAAAAACTATGACAAAATATCTTACATAATTTAAGGACGTTCCCTAATACAATATTTTTTCATAATTTCTGTCTTTCCTGTCTGTCCACGTGAGATCTGTGTTTCAAATCCATGAGGGTGCACTGAGAAAAAGGAGTGTTCTTATGGCCATACCAGCGCATTATTTATTACCTACTATATTTTAGGCCTGTCTAAAACGGATTGCTTATAATATTCACCAACCTAACAAATCTAACCTTCAATTGATAAACCTATGAAATGTTTGGCTTTCTTTGTAAAAAAAGTATTCTTCTGTCAGTTATTACGTAGAATGGAATAAAGTGAGAACGAACTAAATTAATTATATTTTTATTAAATAAAATGAATATTTTTTTTTTCGGAAATCAATAATCTGGCACCATTAATTTCTGTCCCATGGTTAATAATATTTTTTTTGCAAATTTTCCGCTTTCTAGGTAATCTAGGGCAGGGGCTCCCAAACTTTTTTGACCAAAAGAGCTCTTATACCGGAAAGAATATATGCTAGAGACAGCATATATTTTTTCAAAAACACAATTAAATTGTACATTTGTAAAGGTATAGAATAAACCTAAATCATCACATATTTTGCTGAACCTTTGGCTTTATTCATATAAAAAAAAGTTGTAATCTTAATTAATGGTGCAGGGATCCACAGACTACAGTTTGAAAAACGCTGATCTAAGGGGTCTCTATAGAGTGAGGAAGCGGACACCCTCCTCAGCCTACACCCTTATACAAGGTGCCGTAAGATGCTGATAGCAAGCGCATTATATTAAAGGGTATACAACTTAATAGTGCTGACTATTTAGGCGTACTAGTACCACTTGTTATTCTTGGTCCTGTACTGCCCGCTATTTATTTGAAATCTAGAAGTGTGTCAGTGAATGCGATGCTACTATGGAAATAGGAGAGGAATGAAGGGGAGGAAAGTGAAGGCGAACTCCCGCCTACTCCCTTCCCTCCATCTGTTTCCCTTGATGTGTTTTTGTTGTTACGGACACAAGATGCACTCAGTTATCTATACCTGTATCCAATGCAGGTGTTTCATAACGTTAGGAATGTTAGATTGAGCGTCATTTTCCTTCGAGAGCAAAGGCAAAACAAATGTGATATAATTATAGTTTATTTGAATTTTTCATTTGATTATATTTCCTGAGTTTTTATTCAGTAGCCAAACAATATTTTACTAACTAGTAAATAAGAAAATTTCCCGGTGATAATATTTTTTCAGATACTTTCTAAATCAAATGTGAGTGAGAGTGATAGAATTGTGTCATTTCAAAAACAGATCTTATAATTCTTTAAATTGCTTGTGTTTGTTTGGTTTTTTTCAATGTTTATTTAAAGATATTGAATAGAACGTGTTTATGATGCGCTATTTTATTTTGACAAATACTATTTCAATATAACATCATTTTTATATTTCATGATAAAAATTTAATTGGTGAGACAAATTAATTGAAATCTTTTTGAACAAAAGTGTTTATGTTTGTTTGTATTTATATGTATGATTATGAATATATATATTTGTATTTATGGATACATGTACACACATATGTATATAGATACAGAAAAAGGAAGAAATATATGTTCTACTGAAATAAATAAGTGAGTATTTGGGTATTTATGAAAATAATGCCTTTAACATACTTGGGTAAAAGGTGTAGGTAGTGTAAAAATTTAGAATTCAAATTTAGTACATAGTATACATGTCTTTATGTATGTATGTATGTATGTATGTATGTATATATGTTTGTATGTATGTATGTATGTATGTATGTATGTATGTATGTATGTATATATGTATGTATGTATGTATGTATGTATGTATGTATGTATGTATGTATGTATGTATGTATGTATGTATGTATGTATGTATGTATGTATGTATGTATGTATGTATGTATGTA